>CAMOHE010045910.1:0-40994 GCA_946598075.1 Artocarpus hirsutus | reverse complement strand
CCCCCCCCCCCCCCCCCCCCCCCCCCAACCACCAAAAAAAAAAAGTTACGTGGTACTTTCACTGGCTAATTTTGTTAATTTCTGGTTATGCTTAGGTATAGTGTATGGTTCTTCAAATTTTTCATTACAAGCGAATCAAAATCAAAGTGGCAATGATGATAATGGTACCTCAAGTTGGTTCTCTTCTGCTATATGGTCTTTTGTGGAGTCAATACCAACTACTCCTGCATCAGCTGCAGAAAACGGATTGGTGAATCGGGCATTTGGACGAATGTCTAGCTTTAGTAGGATAAGAGTGAATGTCATGAACACAAATATTTCTGCGGGTAGTGATTCTGAAACTACAAAGAGTTCAAGCAGAAAAAGAGGATTCATATTCTTTCCAGTTCTTGTGGCAGCAATTGCCATCTTATGGGTTGTGCTCGGAACTGTGAGAATATGGGCGACCGGGATCACTGCATGAATATGTAATTCGAAACTTTCGTTGTGGCTCTTGCTTTTGGTATTTATTGAGTCGCAAACATGATATAAGAATAAAGGGTTAGAGATATATGAATTTTGGCTGCAAGAGCTAACTTGTTCGTAATATGTTAATAGAAATATAACTTTTGATATAGGTTGTTTGATATTGTCTAGTCATTTATGAAATTACAAACAACGACGATTTTTATCATAGCCATCATTGTTCACTTTTGCACTGCTCTTAAGTATTATGCAAATGTTAGTAGCTAAGTTGGGAATAACTGTGCTTTAGATTGTCCAAATTATTTCTTTTGATGTTTAATTTTAGTGCATATATGTGACTTGTAGTCGCAAATGTAAATAAGGAAAATGTGATCTGAGGGAATGTTAGGGATTGTGTTTGTTCTTTGATTTATCGTACTTTCTTTGATATCATATTTTAATATTAAATATTTTGGTTATTTCTTGCTTGCGGTCCCTTTGTTTCAAGTTCTGGGTTACATTTGTATGTGAAAATTCTTTCTTCGTAATGTTTGCTAATTAGGCTCTTTTGTTTCTACTTTTTGCTAATTAGGCTCTTTTGTTTCTGCTTTTTGCTTGGTTTCTATTTTGTGTTTTACTTTCTATGTAGTAAAACCATGAAGAATGGTCTTCTTAACTTCGTTTCACTTGTTTTGGTTCCAGGACTTTGTTTCACTTGTTTTGGTTCCAGGGTCTTGTTTTTGTGTTATTGATTCTACATGTATCATTGATTATTACCATAGTAAAAAATTAAAACTCCCTATATATATTAAGCGTCCGTGTAGTAAATATATTTAAATTGTGTTAATTTAGATTATTTTGATTTATGTAATTTAAATTGCTATTTGAATTGACGTTTAGATCTGCATTTATAGTGTTAATTTAAATAGAAAATAAAATTGAAATTTATATCTAAATAAATAGTGAAAAATATTTTTGATTTTATTAATAAATTTAACAAAATCTTAATGTTCATGATCTTAAAAAATATACAATATAAATCTTGATATATTACTCTTTTCATTAAGAATACAATAAAAAAAAAAGCCTTTTTAACCAGATATCGAATAAAGAAGCTATAAATTTTTTTTGTTTAAACATAGGAGAGACAATTTCAGTTTTTATTCTAGTAAACATATTCGAGTTTAAAGATTTTAAGGAGGGAAAAGAACTTTAAAAACTTGAATTTAAATAATTCATTCGATTTGAATTTTAGAGGAAATAAATACATATTCAAAAGATTTTAAAGATTTGAATCTATGTTCTAATACGTAAAACAAACGGCCCCTAAATATCCTCTCTCTGTTGATGCATTACTTGCACCGGCCTTCACTGCATTTTTTTATGTTGTTGATTTGCCTTAAGAAATGACAAACTTTTGGACAAAAAATAAACATAAATTTTTGTTGTTTGCTTATTACTTTTCTTCACACAGGACTCCACATTGCTCCGTTCAAGTATATATTTGCTGCAAATGATTAAAAGCAATGCTTTTTTTTAATTGGGGGTTAAAAGCAATATTATTTTTCATGTTTAGACAAGATAAAGCAATTTAATTTTTGTTTATCTTTTGCATATGTTATGGTGATTCAATGATAAGGGAAGATATTTCTTATGAAGTGTTGGCAAAAGAATAATTTTAAAATAATGAGCTTAAGCTTTGGAAACGTCTAGGGTAGGTAAATACAAAGTTACTACTGATAGTTTGCACACTGCATTATTGTTTTACACGTCATGACATATTTATTTCCTTTTTGGGCCACTTACGCGCAATACATGTAGTATTTTTTTTTTTTTTGTTTTGCCGTTGTACTTTAATTATATATGGATTTGTGAATCTTAATTTGTACATGAATTTGTGTATTTCAAGGATGACAAGGAATAATTTTGTTGATAGAATGCGGTATAACTAGACAAGTGAAATTAAACTTGTGCTTTTGTTAAGTCAATAATAAGTGGCAACATATTATTGTTTTGCAAGTATAATCTTCGCTATTATGATTTCAATCAAGTGTTAAATTATTATAACGTAGCTCATAAATTATTAGTAAGGTTTTTTTTTTTCGCCCTTGAAACTTATCATAAATTTGCAATTTATTTTCTGACCTGCATCATGAATTTATGAAATATTATTGGCAGGTTTTTTTTTAGTGAATTTGACATATAACTTACACATAAATAATTAATTAATGATATGAATGGTCATTTTTACATATTTTAATCCATGGTCTTTTTTATGTATTTTAACCCATATTTATTGCGATTACTACATTTAATGAAGTTTTTATCGAAATAAAAAATTTTGAATTAACTTTGTTTTAAATAAAAATTTGGGCTAATAATCATACCAAAAATCTTTCATACTCTTAATTTAACGAACTATGTGAAAATCACATGTTAATTTACTAAAAAAACTTAACATTGTTGTCAATAGAATTGATTTGCTATAAATTTGCAAGTTTACAATGTAATTTTCAAAAATTAAAAGTTCATAACATGAATTGCTAATATACGATAAGTTTAGTGCCGACAATGCAAAATAACTTATTATTACATAATAAAATATAAAATGTAAATATGAGAGTGCAAGTTAGCAATCGTATATATTTAACTTGAAATGTATTTTGTTATTCAGAAAACGCTTAATTTTTGGACAAAAGTAAATTTAAAGAATTAGTACATGCTCTTTCACTGATGATTAGCTCTTACAGTGTTCCTGTAAAATAGCAAGAGATTTCTTCCATCATTATGATAGTTCATTTATGTTTGGAGGTGTTTTTTAGTTATTTCACTTTATGAATCAATAATAAATTGTTTTTTTTTTTGTTTTCCAGTTTTTATTTTTGCACTTTCTTACAAAAATATTGTTGTGGAATATAAATTGACTTTTGTAATAATAAAATTCATTTTCTTTTGTACTTAAGATAAATAGTTATAATATCCAAATTTAATTAACCATAATTAGTATGAAAAACTGGTAAATTAGTTGCCTAATTAAAATTTTATCTATAATTAATCACTTTTATAACATCTCTTTATTTATCTTGTTTATTTGCATTTTTATTTATCTTGTTTGCTTTTACTTTATTTTTAGCAATTATTGAATAGTTTTAAAATAAATTATGGTATATCATTTTATTTACAAAATTAGTTCTAATTAAATTAAAACATTTGTCCTTTAATTCATTTATACAAAAAAAAAAAAAAAAGGAAAAGAAACAAAAGACTCACTCAAACCAATTCACGTATAGAACTCAAAATACCCTCTCCACGTGAAATAAACAAGTGCCTTGGGACTCCCATTTCTAAAGCCAAAAAAAATGCCTATGGTTTTGAATTAAACCACCCTTGGAATTCTGATTTAACAATCAGAAATTTAGAACCTTCACCCACTCTTTCTCTCCCCTTCATTCATGTCTGTCTCTCACTCTCTCTTTCTCTCTTCCATTTCTGTTTCAAGAACTTAGAAGAGCCTTCATTCCCTTAGCCAAAACAGAAGCATTTTGAAACCACCAAGTCAGTATAAAGTCATTCAATTCGAGGATAGAAATGTTCATAGTAATTTAAACTGACATTATAAAGCTTTCATCTCTGATTTTGTGTTCAAATTCGTGTGTATATGTTTGACTATTGTTTTCCATTTGAACTGCCCTGTTTTGTGCATTTTTGTTAAGAATTGAAATTTGTATGTAATGATTTGAGACTAATGAACACAAACTACATTTTATCTAAGATGGTAGGATGATTACAAACAAAAAATCAAAGTTTTATTCAAATCAAAAATAAATTAAAGTTGTTTTAATGAGATTATATAAGTCATACAATGCTTATGAACCTTTAGAACATGTTTTAGAAGTATTAGAACTGACTTTGGAAGGTTTGAACTCGATTTGAGTTTGGGAGCTCAAAATGGAGTGCTTCTAGTGGCGACAGTGCGGCCTACCATGGTCAGTGTAATGCGGTCGACCCCGCCACTAGGAGACATGTGGTCAACTACGGTAGCGTACTCGGTCGACAGCACTGCACTAGGGAGCCCAATTTCAGGCCGCCCAAACCCCTTTTATTCTAAATTAAATTCTAAGTGTGTTTGTACTTGTTTTACTAATAAAAAAAACTATTGTTAATGTATCCTAAAGTGTGTTTAATTGTCATGTAAATAAATAAAGCATTATAATTAGGAAAGGCACAGTAAGGAATCGTGAAATCGCATACTAATGTAATTTGTCCAAGTTTTGATATTAATAAATTGAGTCTACACCTAAGGTTGCTCGTTGTCCTTTGGAGCTGACGTTTAGCAACGGGCGTGTTTGGTATTAGAGATCAAGGGAGGATTCTAAACCTCCTTTCTTGATAGCCATGATTTCAAATAGTGTTTTAGCCACATCTCGTATTTTTGAAATGTTTTTAAGAATTGAATAATACATGAATATTTCTAAATGTTTTGAATATTTGCATATCTAGTAAATGATAATAAATGTATAATGAAATCTCTGTATTAGTATACCAAGTGAAATAAAATGATTAGTTAGTTTTTAAACAACAAATGGTCTAAGATCCCCGTTTGGTTGAGTTTTAAGTGTATGATGTCACACAAAGATCAGGCTGTACAGAGTACGACATTAGGGGCAAGTCTTGAACCCAGTATGGGTCACAACGATGGTGATTATATTAGGCTTTGCACACAGTAAATATTAATGTATGATTTGAGATAAACCACATGACATGAACGGTTAGCATAAAATTTATTTAATTATTTATTATACCTTTGAATCTTATTTGAATTATTTAATTTACTTTACAAATTATGTTTTAAAATTCAATTCCTATTATGCCTTTCGCTCATAATTTGTATTGTTTTAATTTTCACTCCTCTAGGTGGTTCATAGTACGAAGCTGGATAGAGTGCTGCTTTGTTACTCACAGAGTCTATGAGTTGTTTAGTTATCTATTTGTCAAGGCATGCAATAATGAGACTTTAATCATGCTCTTTAATTATGTTTTATTAGATTATGGTTTGGTTGCATTTCTTTTATGTCTGTACTATGTGTGCACCATTGTAGGATTTGATGAGACCTAAATAGCATTTGGCAGATTCTATGTTTTAAATTAGATTTGAGGTTAATCCAATAATTTCTTTTTGCTATGTTTTAATATTACTATTATTCTAATTGAATTTAAAATTGTCATATTCTTGAATTTACCAAAAATGTCTTTAAAAATATAAGGAAAATTTCTAGTGTTTATTTATAATTAATTTAAATTGTTTATTTTAATTAAACCATCACGTCACTACCCTGATTTGTGTACGTGTCAATGGCATTGGAACACCAATTATACACGTATGGAAGCAAATGCAATTGCAACACGTAAGCTAAAATACATTGGCTATTCTAGTGCCACGGGTAGCCTATCATGTTATTACTAGTAGCAAGCTGTGTTATTAATGGTGACCTATCATAATATTGTAGGGATATAACTGCTATTGTGTTTTTGATATGAGCAATCTTATTTAATTGCATATGGTTGTAATCCTGCTACCAACAAAACAATGAAAGCCAGTCTGATTAGGATTTTTCTTTTGACACAGTAGTCTATTGTATGACTCACAATGTGCAACCATGGCACTAACCTCAATCTCTTAAAATAGTAACATAAAAAAATGAACAGCAAAAAATGTCCAAACATGAAATGAGCTTGTTTAAGGGTGTGCTTGTTGTGGTATTGGGAAACTTGTGCAAGGACAAACTTCGTATAGTGTAGGAAAGCTCACTTAGGAGGGAGCTTCTTGTGGCACAGTTTCGCTTATTGGTTTGCATGACACCGCTGAGCCTACGAGAAGTGAGAACACAAATGAAGGAGAAGAAGATGAGTTTTGACTTACGAGAGTCTTAGGAATAAAATTTTTTGGAAATAAATTAAATTTTTATTACAGGAGTTTGGAGCCCCGGTTATCAAAATCTTCAAAGTAATGACTTTATTGCTAAGAAAATGAGAATTTAGGGACTTATTTTCTAAATTTTTAAAATTATGGCCCAAGTGCCATAAAAATGAGAGTTTAGTGACTTGGTTGTCTAAATTTTTAAATGGGGACCCAAGTGCAAAAAAACTTTTTAAAAACTAATCTCGACTCTGAAAAGCCAATATATAAAGGTGATGCCTATATACATATGTAGGATAGGATTTTGGATTTTGAATTGCCTGATAATGCCTTGCACAAAATTAGAAATTTTAAATATGTGGATCATAAGAATATGACATGAGTTAGAGTTAGTTTATATAAAAACTTTTATTTGTGTGATCTTTCTAACAATTTGGTTGCACATCATTTGTCTGAATATAGATAAATAAATGTGCAAGTACTAAGTGTACATATGATGCATTTCAAATACAAAAGACAAAAAAATGAAACAAACTTTCTAAAATTTTGTAAACAACAACGATATTTTTGTTACGCATCATGTTGAGTTAGTGGGCTTATATTTTTTATGCGATTTTGATATGCATTTGACAACATTTTTTTTTAAAAGATATTTTATAAATAACACATTATCTAAAATTAGTTTCTTGATTTATTAAAAAAAAATAAGTGTCTTTATTTAGGCATCCAAAAAAAAAAAAAAAAAAGAAAGTGCAATATAAAGAAAAAAATTAAGGTATTCGGCATATCTAACACTGAACTTTTTACGTTTGACATGTTGTTCCTTAAAATTTTAATTTTTGACAAAGTACTCTCCAAATTTATTTAAGCATTGCAAAGTGTCCTCTCGATGAAGACAATGTAAATTTGGATGGAAATTCCATATTACATGTTACGTGAGTTTATTTTGAAGAAAGAGAATGGAGTTCATGTCACAAGCATGAGGTTGTTTTCTTTAAATTAATATCATTTGTTGATTTAAGGCCACTAAGTAATATTTTATTACAAGTTCGAGAAAAACTTGTTAATTCATTGATTGAGTTAATATTCAGGTACATCAAACGCACAACCAAAATGTATATGTTGTGTAGGTGCATGAGTATGTTGTCATAAATCAATTGTGTATAGATTTATGACCTAAATGCTTAGTTTTAGAACTTGACATTTAGACTTCATTATCTACCAATTGCTTTCTTCTTAGTATCGTACATAGCCTATGCAAATTTTTGCAACTGCTAAGAAATTCATAAATAAAAATTTATGCTAATATCATAATTTTGATTATCAATTTTTGCATTAGCACACATTATAATAGTTTAATTACATGGCCAGTATGTTATATAGTGGTTAATTCTATGATCTAGATACAAAAAATGTGTCTTATTAATTCATGAATTTTATTGTCTATGAGTTCATGAAGATCTAAACTTTAAGATTTTTATGTATGATAAATGATCCTAAGTTATGCAGAATTATTAGAAATTCAAAAATTTTCAATGAATTTGTATGACCACGAAGATGCAATTATTTACACTATAACATGAAATGACAACAAAAATCCCTTTGAAGCCGTTGTCTTTGAATTACTTGAATAGCTCTGAACGAGACTTCAAAGTCGAGTCCCCATGGACGTTGATGACTTGTTCTTCTAGTTCAATGATCTCCTTGTCCTTCCCACTTCGCCTTCTCCATCTACCCAGGCATGGCATGCAAGCTGCTTGATAATTTCAGACCTTTCTGTTCGTAGGCAACAAGCGATTCGGACAATTTCATCACATCCTTTTTAGCAGCCACCAGTACTTCAGCTTTTGCTTTTTTTGGCCTCCTTTGCTCGGGTTAGCTTGATGTCTTGTTCAGCCATCAAAGTCCTCAGTCATGCCACCTTGTTATCGACATTGTGGCCAAAAGAATTCACTACTAGCAAGGCCTATACGCACCTAGTGTTAGGTCAGATCTAAAGGAATGAGGCTATAAACTTGGCAAATTTTACAACGGTATACACGCATAAGAAGGGTAACGTTTCCATTATGAAACAATGGTAGCGAACTGCTCGATAGCTTGGCCACGTCAACAAGAAAGTTAAAGCGCCTAGTCAGTTGAATAGTCATCTTGCAATATGTCATGATAATCGCATTGACACGAGCATCAAGAGTGTTACGACCCTTCGTTTCTTCTTCTCCATTTTCGATCTCAGGGGCTTTAGAGATTGATTCCTCAACCTTCTTCATTGGAGTAGGAGGCCAGATATCAAATTTGTGCACTGGAGGCAGCGACTTGGATATGCCGACATCCGACAGCCTTGATGGAGTCATGGCATACTCTTGAGTGGTCAATTCCTTCTTCTTTCTCTCATTATCTTTTGTAGCCAGCTTCTAAGCCAACTATACTATCTGGCTATTCTAGTGCCACGGGTAGCCTATCATGTTATTACTAGTAGCAAGCAAATGCAATTCCTCCGTTGATGGCAAGGCGATCTTTATACTATCTGGCAATGTGATCTTTATACTATCTAATGCAAGCTCTGCAAGTGACACGTCTTTGTTAGATAATGGCATGATGAACTTCAATAGACTAAATACCCGATTTACTCAACTGGGGAAGCATTTAGGTATACTTGTAGGGATTTCTATGAACCTTCTCCAACTTGAGGATGCACCTTGTTGTTTCGGATGAGAAATTTTAGGCAAAGATTTTTTCTTAAGAGCTATTATCTTCTCATAGTGCTTGGTGAAATTTAAACCAATAGGTGATGGAGCTTCTCTCTAAGATCTATAAAACAAGCAAAATATGTAAGGTGTTAGTTGTAACAACTACACTAAGAATTAAAGAAGTATTGGATTCATCAAGATGACCCTAAGACAAGGAAAAGGGGGAAATGCTTAGAAAATTTAGAGGACTCTTTAGAGATTGATGCGAAAAACTATTTCTCTTTTCAACCTCTATTAGTATTGACGAATTTAGAGATCAATTATTTGTTCCACCTATAGACAAAGTAGTATCGACTACAAACACGATCGTTCCCCTCCATCTAGAAGTAGTTAAGGAAGTCTCTGATCATGAACATCATTTCAGCCTATTCAATGAGCATGATGGGCCATAAAAGTAGCCGCATATTGTTTGCCATGAGTTTGAACACTGACATATAATAGTGTACTTGTTAGAAATGATGCCCTAAGGAGCAAAATATTGTAATATGTTTTTGGAGATATTTTATTGATAAAGAGTTTACGTATTATTCATATACAAAATATTGCCCTTTTTATGTTCATATTTGTTTAATATATAATAAGCAAACAAAAGTCTAAGACTGTCGATATAAACCTTTAAAAATCATGTATATGATGGACAGATTATATGGATGACATAAATCTTAAACATGATGGTCTAAATCATAAGATCCGCAATCGAGGAAATAAAGTTAGGCATATTTTTTATGCTAAGATTGTTATGTTGTCTATATCCCTAACGGGAGATGGCTTGTCATAGTCATTGGAGTGGGACTCTGCGAGTAGAAACATTGGTGCATTGTCATGGATGATATTGTATTGGATCAAGGACATAAAAGTTGAATTGATTTGGTTAATAATTTTATTGTGTAAATCAATTCACTTTAGACAATCATATGTGTTGTGTCTTAATCCTGAAATGACTAATGGGCCCATATTCTTGACTTATGTTTTTTGACGTACCAAAGGGTGACATCCTGACTTAATGATGGTACGCATTTCAGTACGTTTGAGGCATGACTCTTAATTGATGTAAACTTGTTATTTATAAATATGGAATCCGTAGCTCTTTTGGTAGAGTTAATGATATTCTTTTATATGTGTTATCTTGTAATTGAAAGACTAGAGCGCTTAACAATTTGGATACATAGGTGTAACCAAATTGTATACTAGTAAGTATTCCAATAGTGTGACAATGGAATGTAAGATAAAAATAATTAGGAAGGTAAAACAAAATTTATCCTTAAGCTGATTATAAAATATCCTATAAAGATGTGACACATTATGATATGTCATGAGCGGTTAGCTTACTTGAAGCTTTATAATTTTATATAGTTCGAGAGTGTAGTTCTAAGCTTTTTAGTGGAGTAGCGTTAGAGTTGATGATTATAAATATGTATCTAGGATATTATATTTTATAATTATAGGAGCTTGAACTGTATATGTTCATCGAGTCCCCTTTTGTAGTTCATAATAAATCCTGTAACGACACGACATATTTCTCCTACATATTGGTGACTTATGTTAAATTATTAAATTAGCTAAAATTCGATAAGATTGGATTTAATAATTCATATTAGTTTATCGGTTGAATTAATTTTAAGAATTAATTCAAGAAAAACATGTTGAATTATTTGGATAATATTTTATTTTCTATGGGATAATCTAGATATGACTGTTTTAATCAGATAACTTCTCTAATGGGTTATTTGAATTAAAACTGAGGCTCTATCCAAGATTCTTGTATGAAAATAAGATATTCTCAAGGATCAAATTATAGCAAGTTTGATAGGCTGATGCGTTAGTTTAGCCTACCGATGGAGTAGGTTTGACAAGTCAATATCCTAGTTTTGCCTCTCGATCTTGCGTTTTAAATACATTTTTCATCTGAAGTTGATCCAGATTCGAATTTTGAGGCCTTATCTAATAGGGATTAACCCCAGATTTGACCATTATAAATAGGGGGTGAGTTTTCTTAGTTATTGAGATCAGTTGAGAAACATAGAGTGAGTACTCTAGCTTGAGAAATTCTGAAACTCCTTGAGAGCTATTGTTCAACATCAAGACCCTTAGCTCCAGGTCTTGTCAAATAGTTGGAAGGAGAGTCACTGGAGAAAGAGCTGTACGATGTGTGACCATCTATACTCCGATAATGGATAGAGAATAGCAAAAAATACTAGTTGGTTGAGACTTTTCTAAAACGTTCTTTTCTATATAGATTTGAGTCTACTTTGGCATACAAAAAAGGTTAGTAAGTTTGTCATTAGTTTATGTATATAGCATGTCTAACTTATGTTTTTGGAAAATATTCTAATTTAAAATTCTACTGCGTGCTCTCTTTTCCAACAATTGGTATCAGAGCTACGTTTTTATGTTAATTTACGAGTTTGTGATCATGCTATATATATAAATTATGTGATCTTATTCTTTCCTATGCTTGAATTTAATTTTTTGGAGAGTTGGCACTCTAGGATTTCTATATAATTACATGTTGTCATGAGATTATATGATGAATGTTTATTAATTAATTATGGTTGATTAAATTATTATTTAATTATTAATTAATTAATTAATTTGTGTCGGTTATTGTTCCTTAAAGGTTAGAATATATATCTAGGTTTTTTATATAACTAGATGGTGGTTTATCATCACCATCTAGGAATTATTATTTTAATTTTAAATATGTAAAATTTGATAATTAAATAATCATTGGAAGTGAAAAAAGATCTAGACAATGGAGATTATAACAGTTCTAATGTTTTTCGTGAGTTTCTAAAATTTTCATGCTTTTGAATTGTTAAAAATAAGATTGAAAAACTGCTTAAAAATTGTTATAAATAAAAAAGCAAATTTAGCTCGGTCGTTAGGTTGAACCCTTAGGTTTGGCCAGCCGATGGTTATAGACCGACAGGCCGAATTTCTAATTTGGTAGGCCGTTTGCGAGACAGAATTCTATCAACTCTAGTGGCAGGCTGAACCTTTACGTTCGGTAGGCTGATGGTTGTGACTTACAGACTAATGATCAAGTTCGACAAATCGATAAAGAGTAGAATTTTTTTTGGAAAAGGAGCGTTTTTTGATGTAGTTTTGATTTTATTTTTGAGACAATTTTGAGAAACATAAAATTTTATGATGACTAGAAAAAAAACATTTGATCTATGAGAGATTGAAGAATTGAAGATGGATGCCACATGAAGACGTATACAACTTGAAGATATAATATGAAGAATTGATAATATGTTTTGATTGAACTTTTGTAATCTCTAGGATTGAGCTATGATATTACGGCTATTATTATTTTCCATGTTGCTTTGCTTGTCTGCATTATACTATGATTTGCCATGGATGTTGATAACATGATATGTAGAATAAGGAGTGCCGCTCATTAAAAATTGTTCATGTATGTTAACATAAAACCTTGACTTTCAAAATATTAAGTGGGAGAAGGTTTTTGAAGAGAGGACCTATGGCCTATATCGTTGGTCCATAGGTAGCACATGGTGGTTCCGACCTTTAGGAATGGATTTCATCATGTATTAGGTTAGATCTCCGAAGGGATAATTTATTTTAGCATGATTTATTGTTGCACATCCCTAGGTGGTGATTATAAATTATAGATAAAATAGTTGAAACGATGGTTATACATTTAAGATTAATTTTATTATTAACCTTCCCTAGGAGCTCTATTAATATAATTAATGGCCAAAGAAAATGATTATTAATATATGCTGGATCAGACAGGCCTTAGATGACAAATATTAATCGGAGGGGATCTGTATTCCTAGTTGAATCTGGCAAGTCTCCCCTAGGTGGCTTATTGAATTCTAAGTTAGGAATTATCGTTGTAAGGTTGTGATTTTTTCAAGATTTTAACACATAAATACAATTGTATGTTTACTTGTTTGTGTTATCATACTAAACTGTTGTGGAATGTTTACTTATATTTGGTTATGAATTTTTATTGTAGATTAAAATGTCTAAAAATGCTTTATCTTCAATACTCGAAAAAAACCAATTAACTGGCGAGAATTACAATGATTGGAAAAGGAACCTGAATATCATCGTTTCTTTTGAGAAACTGAAATTTGGCTGAAAAGACCGTGCCCTCCCAAACCTACCAGGGAATCTAGTAATGAGCAAATTCATTCGTATGATCGTTGGAAAGATGCTAATGATTAGGCCCATTATTATGTTATGGATAGCATGAATAATGTGCTTCAGGCTCAACACGAAGATTATGAGACTATGAAGCAGACCTTGGATAACATTGAAGACATGTTTAGAGGTCAAGTCCTAACAAAATGGCAAAGGGCCCTTTGAAAACTTTTGAATTGCAAGCTGTTGGAAAACTAGTATGCAGCAGAATTTTAAAAATTTTTAATACCAGAGTATTTTTCAAAACATAAGTTTGACTACTATATGCATAAATTAACCAGATCTTACTAATCTTGTTTGCCAAAAAGCTCCCATAATCGATGAAGAGAAAGGATGTTGTAGAAGGACCTCAACCAACTGGCCTTCTTTACTATTCTCTATCTACTATTGGTGTATGTGTGGGCACACTCGTATAGCTCTTCCGTCAGGCGACTCTCCTTCTAACAAATTGAGAAATACCCAAAGCTATAGTTCGTGATTTGTGAAGATCAGAGCTCTAGGGAGTTTTAGAATCTCACTAGTAGAGTACTCACTCTAGATTTGTTAATTAATCCAATTAACAATGAGTCTGACTCCCCTTTTATAGAGGTTGGGCTCAGGGGCCAGTCCTTATTAGATAAGGCCTCAAAAATTTGAATCAGAATCAATATCAGATAAGAAATGGCGTCCAAAAATATGTGATCAGAAATAGTTTGGTTGGCAGGTCGAACTGGCAAATCAGCCTACCAAACTTACTCCATCGACAGACCGAACTTGAAGATCGACCTGCCAAACTTACGATTTTTGATCCCTATAAATATTTTATTTCTCACCAGAGAGTCTTGGGATAAAGCCTCAGTTTTAAATAAAATAACCCGATAGAGAAGTTATCTGATTAAAATAGTCATATCTAGATATTCTCTAGGAAAACAAGTATTCTTGACAATTCAACAAGTTTATCTTGAATTAATTTTCACAAAATTAATTCAACCAATAAACATACATGAATTATCTAATCTCATCGAATTTTTGGCCAATCTGATAATTTAACATAAGTCATCAAATTATTAGAAACATACCGTATCGTTATAGGATTTATTATGGGCTATCAAAGGGGATCTGATGGATCTATATAGTTCAAGCTCCTGATAATTATAAAACCCAATATCCGAGATATACATTTCATAATTTTCAACTTCAATGCTACTCCACTAAAAGCTTAAAGCTGTATTCTCAAACTATATAGAATTACGAAACTTGTATAGCAAAGTTTCCATGACATATCATAATATATCATATCCCTATATAATTATCTATAATCGGCTTAAGGATAAATTCTGTCTTACCTTCTTGATTATTTTTATCTTACATTCCATTATCTCACTATCAGAAAACTTACCATTCAAAGACGGTATACCATTCGGTTAAACCTATGTATCAAAATGGTTGAGTGCTCTAGTTTTTTAATTACAAGATAAGGCATATAAGAGGATATTATCTACTCCTAAAGAGGAGCTATGGATTCCATATCTATAAATAACAGGTTTACACTATCAAGAGTCATGCCTCCAACATACCAGCATGCTTATCAACATAAAATGTGGATGTCACCTTTTGGTATATCAAAAGACATAAGTCAAGACAACGGGCTCACTATTCATCTCAAGATTAAGATACAACACATATGATTGTCTAAAGTGAATAAATTTGCTAAGATAGAATTATTAATCCAAATCAATATACTTTATATCCCAATCCAATACATCATCACCTATGACAATATGCCAATGTTTTTATTCATGGAGTCCACCTCCAATGGCCAACACAAACCATCTCTTGTTCGGGATATAGATAACATAAAAATCTTTGTATGAATAAAGCACCCAACTTTATTCCCTCGATTGCGGATCTTATGATTTAGACTGTCACCTTTAGAATCATGTCTTTCGCATAATCTATTCATCATATGTCTAATTCTAAAGGTTTAGATCGATAGTCTTAGACTTTTATTTGCTTATCATACATTCAACAAATATAAATATAAAGAGGATAACAATTTGGTGTATTAAAATAAATAAACTCTTTATTGATAAAAATGTCACAAAAAACATATTAAATTTTACTCCTTAGGGCATATATGTCCAACAATCTTCCACTTGTACTAAGTGAGTAAATATGTCAAATCTTGCATCCTTATAGCTTCCACGTGCTTATCAAAGACTCTCCTAGTAAGTTTTTTCGTGAATGGATCAGCTAAATTGTCCTCTGACACAATTTTACACACAGTGACATGCCCGCCCTCTACAAAGTTCTTTATCACACGATACTTTCGATCAATATGCTTACTCTTCTTGTGAAATCTTGGTTCCTTAGCATTAGCTACCACTGCACTATTATCATAGTATAATGATACTGCCTTATGCATACTAGGAACTACCTCAAGATCCCTATGGAACTTGTAGAGCCACACTGCTTCTTTCGAAGCATCACTAGCTGCCACATACTTAGCCTCCATCATTGAATACAAAGTGCAATCTTACTTCACACTTCTCCAACTAATGGCACTGCCCCCTAGAATAAACACAAAACCAGAAGTCGATCTCCTTGAATCCAAATAGGATTGAAAATCTAAATCAGTGTATCCTATAGGAGTTAAGTCTTCGCCTGAATATACAAGCATATACATTCGAGTCCTTCTCAAGAACTTGAAAATATGCTTGACTACAACCTAGTGGTTTGGTCCTGGATCCAACTAAATCGACTTACAATCCCAACCACATAACAAATATCTGGTCATGTGCAAAGCATGGCATACATGAGACTACTCACTGCTGAAGCATAAGGCACCTTCTTAATGTATTCTCTTTCTTCATCAGACTTTAGAGAGTCTTTTTTAGAAAGAGTAATTCTAGACCTAGATGGTTGCCCAGCTTTCTTGGAATCTTGCATTATAAACCTCTTGAGAATCTTATCTATGTAGCCAGCCTAGGACAAAGCTATCATTCTGTTCTTCCTATCCCGAAAGATCTAGATACCTAGAACACAATTAGCCTCACCCAAGTCCTTCATGTCAAACTACTTGGTCAACCATAATTTGACCGATGACAACGCCCCAATGTCATTGCCAATTAGTAGAATATCATCTACATAGAGTAGGAAAAAAACTACCTTCCTATCCTTAATGTGTTTGTACACATATGGTTTGTCTACATTTTGTGTGAACCCATAAGTCTTGATCACTTGATCAAATCTTATGTTCTAAAAATGGGAAGCCTGCTTAAGTCCATATATTGACTTTAGTAGCTTACAAACCTCACCCTTTTGACCCTTGGCTTTGAACTCATCTAGTTGCTCCATATAGATGGACAGATCAAGATAGCCATTTAGAATGGTCGTCTTGACATCCATTGTCAAATCTTGTAGTCGAGAGCGATAGTTATGGACAAAAGAATGTGGATGGATTTAAACATAGCTACAAGCAAAAAGGTTTGCTCATAATCGATTCCTTCCTTTTACATGTATCCTTTAGCTACAAGCTGAGCCTTATAAGTTTTGACATTTCCATCTAGTCCTCTCTTTCTCTTGCAGATCCACTTACACCTTATGGGTTTTACCCCTTCGAGAAGATCTACAAGCTCCTAGACCAGATTAGTCTCCATAAACTTCATCTTTCTGTTCATGGCCTTTGTCTAGAGTTTTGAATCAATATCCTCTATAGCCTCTGTGTAAGTGTAAGGATTCCTCTCATGTTCATCTGATTCAGCCAAAAAGGCCTTACTATTGAACATATACCTCTCAAGTTAACACTCGATCCTCCCACTACGCCAAAGCCCCTTAGGTTATTGTTTAGGTTTGTTTGGTTTTTCTACACTGATTGGAACGGTTTCATTCGAAACCCCCAGAGTGATCGAATCACTCCTTAAGCACCACTTTGCTTCGAGGCTTATAGTCGTTCATGTAACTTTCCTCATAATCTATTCTTTCCTTTTGCAGGTATCCCTTAGCTACAAGCCGAGCCTTATAGGTTTCGACATTTCCTTTCACTTCTCTCTTTCTTTTGTAGAGCCACTTACACCTTATAGGTTTTACCCCTTCGGGAAGATCCACAAGCTCCTAGACTGGATTAGTCTCCATAGACTTCATCTCTGTGTTCATGGCCTTTGTCTAAAGTTTTGAATCAACATCCTCCATAGCCTCTATGTAAGTGCAAGGATCCCTTTCATGTTCATGCAGTTCAACCAAGAAGGCCTTACCATTGAACATATACCTCTCAAGTTAACGCTCGATCCTCCCACTATACCGAAGCCCTTTAGGTTGTTGTTCGAGTTCGTTTGGTTTTTCTACACTGATTGGAATAGTTTCATTTGGAACCCCTGGAGTGATTGAATCACTCCTTAACTCCTCAAGCACCACTTTGCTTCAAGGCTTAAAGTCGATCATGTAACTTTCCTCAAGGAAAGTTGCATTATTTAAAACCATGATTTTATTTTCCTTTGGGGCCCTTTAGTCACTTTTGGATATCCTACAAATATACAAACTTCTAAATGTGTTTCCAACTTATTTGCATCCCTTAACAAGAGATGAGCCAGACATCTTCATATGTGAATATGGTTTAAGGATGTCCTTTTCCCTGTCCACAACTCATGTGAAGTTTTAGAAACCGATTTTGAAGGCACATTGTTCAAAAGATAACATGCGGTTTGTAGTGCATATCCCCAAAAAGACAAAGGCAATGGTGGATAACTCATCATGGACCTATCCATGTCCAACAAAGTCCTATTTCTTCTCTTAGCCATGCCATTCTCTAATAAGATTCTCTAATAAGTGTCATAAGAGCTCATCAGAAAGGTATTCACCACCTTGATCAGATCGAAGTACTTTTGTGGGTCTACCTAATTGCTTTTCCACTTCAGCCCACACCTCCTTGAACTTGTCTTAAGTTTCGCTTTTGTGGTGCATTAGGTACACATACCCATACCTTGAGTTATCATCAATAAAAAACAGGAAATACTCATATCCTCCTTGTGCTCAGATGTTTATCAGTCCGCAAACATCACTATGTACAAGTTCTAGAACCCCTTTGGCCCTATTGCCCTTAGACCTAAATGGTCTTTTGGTCATTTTATCCTCCAAACAAGATTCACATTGTGGTATAGATTCCACTTTCAAGTAACCTAAAGGTTCATCCCTTACCAACCTTCGAATCCTATTCAGGTTAATATGACAAAGTTGCAAATGCCAAAGATAAGTCTTATTTGAGAGAGAAGTTTTAAGTCTTTTAGAGTTATTATCATTCATCTCAGCATTAAGTAGTAAGTCCGTCTTAGATTTGATAAAATATAGATTATTTTGCTTCCATCTAGAACAAATAAAAGATTTGTTTTTATGAATCACCACTTTATTATTAAAAGAAACTAAATAGGAGTCTTTGAATAACAAGCTATAAAAATTAAATTCCTTGTAGATTTAGGAACATCAAAACAATTTCGTAAATTAAAATCCTATAATTATCAAAATGAAGATGGACGTCTCTCATTGCTCAGCTAAGACCAAGGATCCACCACCCATCCAAAGCATGAAGTCTTCACGAAGCAGACTTCTCGTTTCTTTGAGCCCCTACAGAGAAACACAAACGTGATTAGTTGCTCTAGAATCTATGACCAAGTATCACTGGATTCCTTAACTAAACAAGTTTCTGATTGCAGAAGATCACACCGACCTCCTCAGGAATAGAAGTCCTTACAATTCTTCTTAATGTGCCTGATTTTCCCGCAGAAGAAGCACTTGAGCTTCTTCAGGTTCTTTATTTTCTTGTTCTTGTTATTGTCATTTGTAGGAATAGAAGACTTCCTATTCTTAGCCCGTTGCTTCTTTCCATTCCCAGGGTTAGGATTAGAACTAGAGGCAGTCGCCAAGTTAGCCTCGCAACCAGCAAGAGACTCCCAAATTAGAAGTTCGAACTCCTATAACTGTTTTATCAACTCTATCAAGGTTATGTCCCCTCTATTGCTCAAATTAAATGTAGCTTTAAATAAAATGAATTCCTTAGATAGAGTCTCAAAGACCATAGTCATCTGAGTTTCAACATCGATGTCAGCTCCATTGGTTTGAGTCTTAGCAAGGTGACCTATGACTAACATCATATGCTCTTTTACTGACGTCCCTGGTATTTGCTTGCAGTTCAAGAGTTTTTGAAGCACCCCTTGCTGCTTTGTTAAGGCTTGGCCTCCAAACATGTCTTTTAGATTATCCAAGATCTGCCTAACAATCTCATAATCCTTATGTTGAGCCTATAGCACGTTGTTCATGCTGGTCATAACATAGCAATGTGCCTAATCATTAGCATCTTTCCAATGATCATATGCTTGGATTTGATCATTGGTAGAATCTCCTGTAGGCTCAGGAGGGTAAGGTGTCGTTAGCACAAGTTTTAGTTTCTTAAAGGATAGGACAACGTTTAGGTTTCATTTTCAATCATTATAATTCTCTCCGGTTAATTGGTTTTTGTCAATATTGATGATAAAGCATTTTTAGACATTTTTAATTTACAAATAAAGAATCATATACTAAACATAAGCAAACATACAATAATAGTTTAGTAAGATAACACAATCATGTATAGCATACATGTGGCATCTGGCCCAGGCGTACTCCTTCAAGCCTCCATAGGACCCATCTTGTAAGGCCCTCGGACTTATGGCTCTTATTGGTAGACCATCCCCGTGCTGCCCACTCATCCGTACTGTCCCCTCTAGGGCCCTCTGGCCCCTCAGGGTTTTTTTTCACGTCCCTCGAGTTCGAACCTCAAATCTCCATTAAGAGATTCTTATTTCCTTCTCGAGTGCCAATTGAGCTATTAGTACTCGAGAAGGAAATAAGAACCTTTTAAGGGAGGTTTGAGGTTCGAACCCGAGGGACACGAAAGGAAAACCCTGAAGGGCCAGAGGGTCCTAGAGAGGACAATACGGATGCGTGGGCGGCACGGGGATGGTCTACCAATAAAAGCCATAAGTTCGGGGGCCCCGCAAGGTGGGTCCTATGGAGGCTTGAGGGAGTTCGTCTAGGTTGAACACCACAATAAAACGCACGTTTTATTGTGGCATCTGGCCTGGGGGTACTCCCTTAAGCCTCCATAGGACCCACTTTGTGGGGGCCCCGGACTTATGGCTCTTATTGGTAGACCATCCCCGTGCCACCCATGCATCCGTATTGTCCCCTCTGGGGCCCTCGGCCCCTCAGGGTTTTCTTTCGCGTCCCTCGGGTTTGAATCTCAAACCTCCCTTAAGAGGTTCTTATTTCCTTCTCGAGTACCAATTGAACTATTTCCTTCTTGAGTACCAATTGAGCTACTTAGCTCAATTGGTACTCGAGAAGGAAATAAGAACCTCTTAAGGGAGGTTTGAGGTTCAAACCCGAGGGACGTGAAAGAAAACCTTTAGGGGCCAGAGGACCCCAGAGAGGACAATATGAATGCATGGGTGGCACGGTGATGGTCTACCAATAAGAGCCATAAGTCCGGGGGCCCCACAAGGTGGGTCCTATGTAGGCTTGAGGGATACGCCCGGCCGGACGCCACAATACAAATGTGTTTATGTGTCAAAACCTTGAAAATATCACAACCTTATAACGATAATTCCCAACTCAGAATTCAACAAGCTGCCTAGGAGAGATTTGCCAATTTTAATTAAGAACACGAATCCCTTCCTGATTAATAGATGCCATCCAAAACCCGTATGATCCAACATATATCAATAATTGTTTCTTTGGCCATTAATTTTATTAATAGAGCTCATAGGGGAGGTTAATAATAAAATTAACATGAGTGTATAACCATCGTTTCAATATTTTATTTGTGATTTACAATCACCACCTAGAGGTGTGCAACTATAAATCATGCTAAAATACCCTACCTTTTCAGAAATCTAACCTGGTATATGATGAAGTTTCTTCCTAGGGGTTAGAACCACCATGGGCTACCTAAGGACCAATGATAGAGGCCGTAGGTCCTCTCTTCGAAAACCTTCTCCTACTTAATCATTTGAAATCAAAGTTTTATTTTATAGATATGCATGGAGAATTTTTAATGAGTGGCACTCCCTATTCTATATAAAATGTTATCAATATATATGGCAAATCATATTATAATGTTGACAAGCAAAGCAATCATGCAAAGCCACAAGCAAAATAATAATAAATAACTGTAATATTATGGTTCCACCCTAGAGAAAAGAAAACAAAGATTATAAGAGATAAATCGAAACATATTATTGATTCTTCATCGTTGAATCTTCAAATTGTATCCTTCTTCATGTAATGTCCATCTTCAAGTCTTCAATCCCTTATAGATTAAAAATTCCATACTTTCGGTCATATCCAAATTTAATGTTTCTAAGAATTGTCTCAAAAATAAAATCAAAACTGCACCGTAAAATGTACTTTTCTTGAAAAATCATAGCTTCTTCCCAGTATTTTGATCTGTGTAATTGACATGCAGGTCAAAACCCTTTGGCCTACTGATCTTTTCAAGTTAGCCTGCTGGTTATGACAGATCGGCCTATTGAACTGAAAAGTTTGGCCTATTGCTAGAGCCACCAGATTTCTGACCTGCGGATGGCCTGCTGAACCTCATATCCAGCATGCCGATCTGCGACCATCGGCCTGCCAAACTTAAGGGTTTAACATACCGACAGAGCAAAAATAAAGTCTTTTTAGAAAATACAATTTATGTTGTTTTTCAATTTTATTTTCAACAATTCAAAAACATAAAATTTTGGAGACTTAGAAAATACCTGTGGAACGCTATCATCCATCTTCTATAACTGTCTTTTAGATCTGTCTTCTCTGAATGAGTATTTAATTACCAAATTCTTACAAATTTAAAATTAAATAATAATTCCTACATGGAGATGATAGTCCGCCATCTAATTACAAGAAAAACTTAGATATACATTCTAACTTCTAAGGAACCATAATCGGCATAAATTAATTAATTAATAAATAATTAAATGATAATTTAATCAACCATAAATAATTAATAAACATTCATCATATAATCCATGATAACATATAAATATATAGAAACCCTAGAGTGCCAGCTCTCTAAAATTTAAATTCAAGCATTGGAGATATCAAGATCACATAATTTATATGTATAGCATGATCACAAACTCGTAAATTTATGTAAAAAGCATTGCTCTGATACCACTTATTGAAAAAATAGTATATAGTAAAATTTTAGAAATTTTAATGCTAGAGTATTTTTCAAAACATAAGTTTGACATGCTATATGCATAAATTAGCCAGATCTTACTAATCTTGTTTGCTAAAATGCTCCCGCAATCGATGAAGAGAAAGGATGCTGTAGAAGGACCTTAACTAATAAGCCTTCTTTGTTATTCTTTATCTACGATAGGTGTGTGTGTGTGGACACACTCGTACAGATCTTCCATCAGGCGACTCTCCTTTCAACCAATTGAGAAATACCCAAAGCTATAGTTTGTGATTTGTGAACAATAGCTCTTCAGGGAGTTTGAAAGTCTCACTACTAGAGTATTCACTCTAGATTTCTCAATTGATCTAAACAACAATGAGTCTCACTCCTCTTTTATAGAGGTTGGGCCTAGGGGTCAGTCCTTATCAGATAAGGCCTCCAAAATTCGAATCAGAATCAATATCAGATAAGAATTCGCGTCAAAAATGCCTGATTAGAAATTGTTTGGTCAGCAAGCCGAACTGGCAGATTGACCTATCGAACTTACTCCATCGGTAGGCCAAACCTAAAGACCAGCCTACTGAACTTATAATTTTTGATCCCTGTGAATCTTTTATTTCCCACCTAAGATTCTTAGGATATAGCCTCAATTTTAATTCAAATAACCTGATAGAGAAGTTATCTGATTAAAACAATCATATCTAGATAATCTCTGGAAAAATAAATATTCCTAATAATTCAACAATTTTATCTTGAATTAATTTTCACAAAATTAATTTAACTGATAAATAAACATGAATTATCTAATCCCATCAAAATTTCAGCCAATATGATAATTTGACACAAGTCGTCAATTATTGGAAAAGCACATAGTATTGTTACAGGATTTTTTATGAGCCAGCAAAGGGGACCTGATGGACTTATATAGTTCAAGCTCTTGACAATTACAAAATTCAATATCCTAGATACACATTTCATAATTATCAACTCTAACTCTACTAAAAGCTCAGAGCTGTACTCTCGAACTATATAGAATTATGATGCCCGTTTAGCTAAGTCTCCATGACCTATCATAATGTATCATATCCCCATAAGATTATCCATAATCAGCTTAAGGATAAATTCTATCTTACCATTTTGATTATTTTTATCTTATGTTCCATTATCTCACCATCGAAACTTACCATCCAAAAAAGGTATACGATATGGTTGCACCTATGTATCCAAATAGTTGAGCACTTCAGTTTTTTAATTACAAAATAACGCATATAAGAGGATATCATCTACTTCTAAAAAAGAGCTATGGATTTCATATATACGAATAACAGGTCTACGCTATTAAGAGTCACGCCTCTAACATACTGACATGCGTACCAACATAAAATGTGGATCTCACTCTTTGGTACATCAAAAGACATAAGTCAAGATAATGGGCCCACTATTCTTCTTAGGATTAAGATACAATAAATATAATTGTCTAAAGTAAATTGATTTGCAAAGATAGATTTATTAATCTAAATCAATTCACTTTATGCCCCGATCCAAAACATCATCACCTCTGACAATGTGCCAATGTTTCTATTCATGAAGTCTACAGCCAATGGCCAAGACAAACCATCTCCCATTAGGGCTATAGACAACATAACAATCTTTGCATGAATAAAGTGCCCAAATTTATTCCCTCGATTGCAGATCTTATGATTTAGACCATCACCTTCACAATCATGCCTTCTGCATAATTTGTCCATCATATGCTTGGTTAAGACTGATAGTCTCAGACTTTTGTTTGTTTGTCATACATTCAACAAATATGAATATAAAGAGGACAACAATTTGGTATATGAATAATAAATAAACTCTTTATTGATAAAAATGTCTCTAAAAACATATTACATTTTTACTCCTTAGGGCATATATTTCCAACACAAACAAAGACTAGGGACTCTTGTGAAGGAGCATATGATGTTGGTCATACGTTACCTTGCTCAGGCTCAAACCCATGGAGCTGATATCGATGTTGAATCACAGATGACTATGGTCTTTAAGACTCTATCTAAGGAGTTTATCCTGTTTAGAGATTCATATAATTTGAGCAATAGACAAGGTGTGACTTTACTGAGCTAATGAAGCAGTTATAGGAGTTTGAAAACTTAATCAAAGAAACTCCTGTAGGTGGTGAGGCCAACTTGGTGACTACATCCAGTACCAATCCTAACCTAAGGAAGGGAAGGAAGTAAAGGGCTAAGAACGGGAAGTCTTCTATTCCTACAAATGGCAACAATAATAAGAAGAAAAAAAAAAAGAACCTAAAGAAGCTGAAGTGTTTTTATTGTGGGAAAGTTAGGCACTTTAAGAAAAATTGCAAGGACTTCCTTTCCCAAGGAGGTAAGTGTGATCTTCTAGTTATTGAAACTTGTTTAGTTGAGAAATCAAGTGTTACTAGTGTTATAAATTCTAGAGCAACTAATCATATTTGTGTTTTTGTAACGCCTGCTATTTTTTTTCTATAGACACTTATGTTATTTAACGTTAGAAGAAAATATTTTAGCGCTATTATTATTTATGTTAAGTAAATTAACTTTTTGTTTAGTTATGTTACAGGTGACGGCCATGTGGGATCGATGTGCTCGGGATATTCATGTCAAAAGTGATAATAAGCTGAAAGTGTTTTTTTTAGGGTTTCAACTTGCTCTAAATTTATAATCTTTATCATGCTTTAGAGCTATGTGTGGCCTAAAGTTATATTCTTGATGATAACATGAATTTTGATGCATAATTTCTCAATTTGGTAATATTAATGATGTCATGATAATTACATGTGTAGTCTTTTTATTATAATGGTGTTAAGAAATTGGATAATATAAAGTGTCTAAAAGAATAATATGAAAATTAATATTTTTGGGGTGATGGGAGTAAATATTATTGTTGTATATAAGTAATTATGTATTATAATTATATTATATTATATTATATTATAATATATTTATATTATATTATATTATATTATAATATATTTATATTATATTATATTATATTATATTATGGTTATAATATATAAGTAGATGTAAACGTAAAAGTTAAATAAATATATATATTTATATATATAAAATGGCAAAGTTGCCATGCAAAAAGAAAAAAAAAAAGAAGAGAGATTCGACGTGGAAAAAAAAAGAAAAAAGAAAAAAAAAAGATTTTCTTAGGGTTTTAGTCCACATATAAAATCTATATAAAGGCCTCCTAATAGTAACCTTAGACTCACACTTCATTCTTTCCCTATTGATTAACTTCATGCTTGGTTTTGTTTGGCTTTATCAAGATTTTTAATCTCCCTAATTGCGTTCATCTTGGTGAGTGTATCAATTATTTAACTTATTTGTTTGATGTTTTGGTTTATTATGTTAGTATTAGAATTATTATTATCATCATATGGATTATTTTATCATATGTATTTCATGTCAAATGGTGATTGAAAAGAGTTGATAATTTGGTTGTTTTGATTAACTCCTCTTTAAACCCTAGATTGGAGAGATCATAGATTTTCATATTTTTGTTATGTAGATTTTTATGGGTATATGTTATAATCAATTAGTATCATGTTAATTATGTGTTGACAATTTTAATTGAGGTTTTATTGGGTTATGGATTGGTATTGAATTTTTTGATGCCTTATGCATACTTTTCATATAAACACCTTACAGCCATCATGTTTCAATAATTTTTTATTATGTATTGCCAATTTGTATTTTTCTTATATATTTTCCCAAATACTAGACATATTAAGCTTTCTTTTGGTTGAATCGCTTGAATCGGAGTTTTCTTTAAATAGTTATGATTTTTTTGAAGTTGATCCTAAAAGCTGCATAGTTTTGCACGGAACCCAAAATTTAGATTGAATTTCAAGGACTTTTTATTTATGTAATCTATTGTCAAAATATGAATGTAATATACCAATTTTTTTGTTTTTAAGTCTAGTTTCTAATGCCACCAAATTTAGCTAATTTGGAGTTAAGATGGAATTATTATGAATTTTTAAGTGAATAAAGGTCATTCTGCCTACTTTTGGGAATTATGCCCTATGTTCATAAATTGTGATTTTGTGTTTCTTGATGTTATTGTATAACAAGATGATGTTTAATGATAGCATGAGATGTTTATAGGCTGTCATAAAATTTTAGAGTCAAAGTAATTTTTATTTTAATTATTTGAGTATGATGATTGTGTGTTGCTCACTGCTTTAGGTATTTAGGGTATATTTGATTTTTGAATTCTAATGCATGTTTTGAATTGTTGAGAATTTATTTGAAGCTAATTTTTGAAAATTTATAGTTTAAGAGTTTATTACATGCAGGATTTTTATGAAAATATTTTGTGATATAGGTAATGTATTATATTACTATTTGTTAGGGTTGCTCATTGTTTTGTGCTGCTGGTAGATTTTGTGTTATAAATTGAATGACTTATTTTATTTATCTAATGAAATTTTTATTTCTAGCGAAAAAATCTAAGCATTATATATATATATATATATATTATATTAACTTTATTCTTGCAAATTATGGTGCTCTAATTGAGTGTGAATTGAAAAATATAGGGTTATGAATCCTAATAGGTCAAGCAGTTTTTATTATGGGTAGATTTACATGAATGTTTTAAAAATTGAAAAAAGATATTTTAGATTAATACTTTCAATAGAAGAAAATTTGAGTGATGTTTATATATCGTAGCTATGTTATTGAATAATTTTTACACTTTATTCATGCTTATAAGTTGGGATTAATTTCTCCTAGTCATTAAAAGTCAAGTTTTCTATCTTTATGTTTCTTAACTTTACGTGCATGTTTGTGACTTAAAGATGCTTTGTTTTGTTAAGAATGATATATGATGATGTAATATGGTATTAGATGATATTATAAAAAGGAATATTAATTTTATGTATTATATGAACGATTGACATGAACACTCCAAAAGGCGAGCACACTGAGAATTGCGGCAACATCACTCAAGTTAAGGTTTAGTAATCAAGCGAGACAAGTAAGTACGTTCTTACCTATAACATGATAAAATTTATGAAAATGCTAAGCAATGTTTTATAAGTAAAGTTTTGTGATCTAATGTTCTTATTTCAAGACCTTTTTACAATGAATTTTTCTAAGGATGCTTTTAGGTTCATTTTTTTATGGTTTATGACACTTTTTTAAAGAAAGCTTATATATATATATGATCACTTAATTAAGCGTCGTACACCCTATGTTTATGTTTATAATATCCCAAAGGTTGAACTTGTCATGTTTGGTTTGGGACTAGCTACCCCACTCCTCTCATGATAGCACGCCTATGATGTTTATGTTTATGGTGTAACACTTGGGCCCCTAAAGATAAACTGAATGATGTTTTAATATGGAAGTGTAAATGCAAAGATATGTTCTATATAAACTTGTGCCTCGTGCACTATTATGATTTTGATTACGATGTTATATAATGATTTTTTATGAAATATTTTATGTTGTGAGATAAGAAAGTGTACTTACTAAGCTTATGCTTACTTAGTTTTATATCATGTTGCAGACAAAGCTAAAAGGGCATATGGAATATGTTGAGGATGGAGATGGACATGTGCGCTACGAGTGTTGGATTGGAAACAAAATCATGCCAAAAAAAATTTAATTACTTGAACAATGATTTTATTATTTTATTATTTTTATCTTCTGCATTGATGTTGATTCAAGACTTGATTTATTTTCCTATAGACTATTGAGATTGTTTAATATTTCTATAATTATGGTTTCTTGATGACTATGCCATGTTTCTTTATTTTGATATGGCTAAAATATTTGGATATATAAGTATTTTTCTCGAGAGACTTAAACATTGTTTGAAGTTTTGTGTGTTTATAATTTAATAAATGATTGTATTGTAAACTAACTATTTCTATAGGTGATCAATTAGTCAAACACTATAGGTGTTTCATTAGGCTAAACAAGGTGAGAGAAGTAAATCCAGTAAGTTGTTTCAAAAAAAATTATGCATATTTTTCTTGAGATATCTGTTTAAGTATAAGTATTTTATTTGAATTGTTTATCTCTAAATTATGATAATAACTATTAAAGTAACGATTATTGTGACGTCCGTAAAGGGGTGTTACAGTTATGGTATCAAAGCAGGTTTTTGTTTCTAATACACATTATCACACGTCAGTCCAAGTCCTCCAAGTAAATGTATTTTAAGTTAATTGTATGAATGTAAGTATGATGACAAGTATAAGATTTAGTTGTTTAATGATAAATTCCCTAGTGTATAATTTTGAAGCAAAATCCTATCTTATTCCCATAATTAGAGGTTCCTTCCTAAGCTTGTGATTCTTGTAGAAAGAACTCAAAACTAATGGTCATGGTTAGATTAATTATATGGTTGAATTTGACTCAAGAAACAAAACAATATGAAGGAACAAAATGTGAAAAGAAAGTATTGAACTTCCTTTATGGAGAATAAGTTTCTAATTGTAAGTTATTGGAAATTATGATATAGAATGACATAAATGAATTTGATTGACTATGAGGATTTGGAAGTCTTCCATCATGTAAGAAATAATGTGACATAAAAGTCTAAAGTTGTCGATATTAAGAGCAAATATGCCTGTGATTAATTCTTGGTGATGCAACCCATATAATTATCATAAGTGGGCTAGACTAATATGGAATACGTAGTGCCAGAAGGAGATACTAATTTCTCGAGGTAATACAAGAGAGCTTAAGAATCCAATGATATGGTATCTAGCATAGTTTAAGTGATGATCTTTTGGGTCAACTAGAAATATTGCTAAGTCAAGGAATTTGTAAGTTGACTTATTTAGGTTTAGATATACTTTTGTGTGGAAATAGCGATAGTTTTTACTACTGATACAAGATGTTTGGAAGAGTAAATTTGACAATGATTTTGAGGATATTTACAGTTTGATTATAAAAGAATTCATTAATAGATGTGTTTTATAATTTGAGTGTTAAACATGAAATATGAGCATGTATATTATTGGATAAGGTAATTGTCTATATGTAAATTATTGTAGTTGCTAGAGGATTTTATTGCTATAAAAAAAAAGGAAAGAAAGGGATTTGAAATCTAAGTTACTTCGTGGTTAGGAGTAGACCCATTGTATTCTAATGGAAATCAAGTTAGTCGAACAACATGTTATAGTAATCTAATATTGGATGAATGATATGCAATAATAAGTTGATGAATTTTCTTGAGGTTAAAATAGGAACCATGATGTTAATAATATTTGTAGGACTAAAGAATTAGGATGGTGTTGAAGTAAGTATTATGATGAAAAGAGAGTAAGGACAGTGGAATGATATGACAGTAGAGAGAAATAAGGAACCTATGAGACAAGGATTCACTACGATAGCACCCTCTAGGAAATGATGATGTCTACGCATTAATTGCATACAGTTCCTTTACGGATTACCAAAAGAGAACTCTTCATCAATCGTATTGTAATTGACATGTATGGCTATGATATGGTTCTCAGGATGAATTTCCTAAGTATAATGTTTTATTGAATGCCGAAGACGAAAGATGATTTTTCATCCCAAAGGTGAATTTTCATCTGAAAAGTGAAGAAAGATTCATATTCATGGGAGAGTCAAGAAGAAACCAAATAAGTTTTTGCTAGCCATGAAGGCAAGAAAGATGTTAGCAAGTGGTTGCATGAGTTATTCAACGAACATCATAGATAAAAGTCAAGAAGAAAGACAAAGATTGAAGATGTGCTAAAGGTTCAAGAATTTCCAAGGGTAATTTCTGAATGACCTATCAAGCTTATCTTTAGATAGAGAAATTGAAATTGAGATCGAATTTGCTCCAGGTACATATTCGATTTCCAAGGCACCATAAAGAATGGTTCCAGCTGAATTGAAAGGTTCCATTCCCAATTAAAGAAAACATCTTAGCAAGGGTTTCATTCGACCAAATCACTCACCATGGGGAGCACCAGATTTGATTGTAAAGAGGAAGGATAGTTCCATGAGATTATGCATCCACTATAGGAAACTGAACAACGTGACGATCAAAAGCAAGTACCCATTGCTCAAATTGTTGATTTGTTCAAACAACTTAAAGGCGTGTCTATATACTCGAAGATAGATTTACAGTCAGGATATCATCAGCTGAAGATAATAGAAGGAGACATTTTTAAGACAATTTTTTAGATTAAGATATGGTAATGAATTTGTGGTTATACCTTTGGTTTAACAAATGCACCAATAGCCTTTATGGACCTAATGAATTGTGTATTCAAGGCTTATCCTGATGAATTTGTTATAGTGTTTATCGATGATATTTCGGTGTATTCGAAGAGTCGGGATGAGTATACTGAGCAATTGAGGATTGTTCTAGAGACCCTAAAAATGCAAGGTTTTCTAAGTGTGACTTTTGGCTCAATAACATATCTTTCTTGGCTTATATGTGTCAAAGGATGGAATAATGGTGGATCATTCTATAGTCGAAACTGTTTTATATTAGAAACAACTAAAAAATGCAAGTAAGATAAGAAGTTTCTTAGGATTAGTTAGTTATTATCAAAAGTTTGTAGAGGGTTTCTCTAGGATAGCAACACCCTTCATGAACCTAATGCGTAAAGGAAAGAGTTGAATGGATAGATGTATACGATAAGGACTTTCAAGAATTGAAGAAAAAGTTGACTATAATTCTAGTCTTGGTTACTTCAAAAAGGAATGATGGATTCATGACTTACAACGATGCTTCTATGATGGACCTTAGCAATGTATTGATGCAGAATGATAGAGTGATCACTTATGCCCCAAGACAATGAAAGGATTATAAGATGAACTATCCCTCTCACGACCTCAAGTTGGCAGCTACGGCTTTCGCGTTAAAGATCTAGAGGCACTATTTTATGGAGTCCAATGTAAGATCTTCATCGATTATCAAAGTTTAAAGTATATCTACACCCAGAAGGACCGAATATAAGGTAGCAGAGATGGTTAGAACTAGTAAAGGAGTTTAATTGTGAAATCTTATATCATCTAAGAAAGATGAATTGGATAGTTGATGCTTTAAGTAGGGAGACTATTGCAGCATTGATGCCATTGCAAACAAGGTCCCAACCTCTAAAGAAAGAAATTATGGCCTTCGATTTAGAACTTATGATAGGTCAACTCTCAGCGTTGACTGATGAGATTCAAAGTAATTGAAACGAAGATATAAGTCTAGCAATGATCAAGCGAGAAATAAAAGAAGGAAGATATAAGAATCAAAAAGAAAAGCAAGCTGAACTGAGGTTATTAGATTTTGTGAAATTGTGAAGCAGATAGGCAAGGTAACTTATCAATGGAGTTTACTAACAAAGATGTCATCCGCTCACAATGCATATTAACTTTCAATGTTTAAAAAGTATGCCTTGGACCCTACACATGTGATAAAGCCATAGATGATTGAAATATAAGAAGAACCTAGTTATGAAGAAAAGCCAGCTGGGATTTTAGATCAAAAATTAAAATCTTAAGGAATAAAGAAATTCCCTTGGTCAAAGTTTTATGGCGAAATCACCATGTAGAAGAAGCTATGTGGGAACGTGAGGATGATATGAGGGCCAAGTATTTGCAATTGTTTTGAGTCTCAAGGATGAAACTCTTATAAGGTGGGGAGAGTTGTAACACCTACCATTTTCTTCTATGGACACTTATGTTAATTTAATGTTAGAATGAGATATTTTAGCGCTATTATTATTTATGTTAAGTAAATTAACTTTTTATTTAGTAATGTTGCAGGTGACGATCATATGGGATTGACATGCTCGAGATGTTCATATCAAAAGTGATAATAAGCTTAAAGTATTTATTGTTTTTTTTAGGGTTTCAAGTTGCTCTAAATTTATAATCTTTATAATGCTCTAGAGTTATGTATGGCCTAAAGTTATAGTCTTGATGATGACATGAACTTTGTTGTATAATATCTCATTTTTATAATATTAATGATGTCATGATAATTACATATGTAGTATTTTTATTATAATGGCGTTAAGAAATTAGATAATATAAAGTGTCTAAAAGAATAATGTAAAAATTAATATTTTTGGGGTTATGGGAGTAAATATTATTATTGTATATAAGTAATTATGTATAATATAATATAAATATATTATATTATAATATAATATATTTATATTATATTATATTATATTATATTATATTATATTATGGTTATAATATATAAGTAGATGTAAAGGTAAAAGTTAAATAAATATATATATCTTTATATATATATATAACGGAAAAGTTGCCATGCAAAGAGGAAAAAAAAAAGAGAGATTTCACATCAAAAAAAGAAAAAAGAAAAAAAGAGTTTCTTAGGGTTTTAGTCCACATATAAAATCTATATAAAGGCCTCCTAATAGTAACCCTAGAATCGCACTTTATTCTTTCCCTATTGATTAACTTCATGCTTGGTTTTGTTTGGCTTAATCAAGATTTTTAATCTCCCTAATTGCGTTCATCTTGGTGAGTGTATCAATCATTTAACTTGTTTGTTTGATGTTTTGGTTTATTTTGTTAGTATTAGAATTATTATTATCATTATATGGATTCTTTTATCTTATGTATTTTACGTCAATTGGTGATTGAAAACAGTTGATGATTTGGTTATTTTGATTAACTTCTCATTAAACCCTAGACTGGAGACATCATAAACTTTCACATTTTTGTTATATAGATCTTTATGGGTATATTTTATTATCAATTAGTATCATGTTACTTATGTGTTTACAATTTTAATTGATGTTTTATTGGGTTATGGATTGGTATTGAATATTTTTATTCCTTATGCCTACTTTTCATATAAACACCTAACAACCATCACGTTTTAGTAATTTTTGATTTTGTATTGCTTTGATTTTATTTTTCTTATATTTTTCCCAAATACTAGACATCCTAAGCTTTCTTTTGGCTTTTGAATCGCTTGAATTGAAGTTTTTTTTAAATAGTTATGATTTTTTGAATTTGACTCTAAAAGCTGTATAGTTTTACATAGACCTAAAATTTAGTTTGAATTTCAAGGACTTTTTCTTTATATAAATTATTGTCAAAATATGCGTGTAATATATCAAATTCTTTGCTTTTGAGTCTAATTTCTAATGCCACTAGATTTAGCTGATTTGGAGTTAAGATGAAATTATTATATATTTGTAAGTGAAAAAAGGTCATTCTACCTACTTTTGGGAATTATGCCCTAGGTTCATTAATTGTGATTTTGTGTTTCTTGATGTTATTGTGTGACAAGGTGACGTTCAATGATAGTATGAGATGTTAATAGGTTGTCATAAAAATTTTAGGGTCAAAGTGATTTTTATTTTAATTATTTGAGTATGATAATCGTGTGTTGCTCACTACTTCAAGTATTAAGGGTTTATTTGGTCTCTGAATTCTAATACAAGTTTTGAATTGTTAAAAATTTATTTGAAGCTAATTTTTGGATATGTTATATTTTTAGGTATTTATTACATGCAGGATTTTTAGGAAAATATTTTGTGACATAGATAATGTATTATATAAATATTTGTTAGGGTTGTTCATTGTTTTGTGTTGCTGGTAGATTTTGTGTTATGAATTGAGTGATTTATTTTATTTATCTAATGGAATTTTTATTTCTAGAGAAAAATCTAAACATTATATATATACATATATATATAAATGTTAACTTTATTCATGTAAATTTTGGTGCTCTAATTGAGTGTGAATTGAAAGATATAGGGTTATGAATCCTTAAAGATCAGACGGTTTTTATTATTGGTAGATTTACATAAATGTTTTAAAAATTGAAAAAAAGATATTTTAGATTAATCTTTTCAAGAGAAGAAAATTTGAGTGATGTTTATATATGGTAGCTATGTTATGGAATAATTCTGACACTTTATTCATTCTTATAAGTTGGGATTAATTTCTCCAAGTCATTAAAGGTTAAGTTTTCTATCTTTATGTTTCTTGACTTTAAGTACATGTTTATGACTCAAAGATGCTGTGTTTTGTTAAGAATGATATATGATGATGTAATATGATATTAGATGATATCATAAAAAGGAATATTAATTTTATATATTATAGGAACGATTGACATGAACACTCCAAAAGGCGAGCACACCAAGAACCGCGGCAATGCCACCCAAGTTAATTTTAGTAAACAAGCGAGACAAGTAAGTATATTATCGCTTGCAACATGATGAAATTTATGAAAATGATAAGTAATGTTTTATAAGTAAAGGTTTGTGATATAATGTTCTTATTTCAAGACCTTTTTACGATGAATTTTCCTAAGGATATTTTTATGTTCATGTTTTTTTTTTTTTTGGTTTATGATAGCTTTTTAAAGAAAGCTTATATAGATATATGTACCACTTAATTAAGCGTTGCACACCCTATGTTTATGTTTATGATGTCCTAAAGGTTGGACTTGTTAGGTTTGGTTTAGGACTAGCTACCCCACTCCTCTCGTGACGGTGCGCCTATGATGTTTATGTTTATGGTGCAACGCTTTGGCCCCTAAAGATAAAATGAATGATGTTTTAATATAGAAGTGTAAATGCAAAGATATGTTCTATATAAACTTGTGCCTTGTGCACTACTATAATTATGATTACGATGTTATGTAATGATTTTTTTATAAAGTATACTCACTAAGCTTATACTTACTTAGTTTTATATCATGTTGCAGACAAAGGTAAAAGGACATATGGAATAGGTGGAGGATGGAGACGGGCGTGTGCGCTAAGAGTGTTGGATTGGAAACAAAATCACGCCAAAAAAAAGTTTAATTACTTAAACAATGATTTTATTATTAATTTTATTTTTATTTTCTACACTAATGTTGATTCAAGACTTGATTTATTTTCCTATAGACTTTTGAGATTGTTTAATATTTCTATAATTGCGGTTTCTTGCGGACTATACCATGTTTTTTTTTTTATTTTGATATGGTTAAAACATTTGAATATATAAGTATTTTTCTCGAGAGACTTAAACATTGTTTGAAGTTTTGTTTGTTTACAATTTAGTAAATGATTGTATTGTAAACTAACCGTTTCTATAGGTGATCAATTAGCCGAACACTATAGGTGTTTCGTTAGGCTAATCGAGGCGAGAGAAGCAAATCCGGTAAGTTGTTTCAAAAAAAAATTATACATGTTTTTCCTGGGATATCTTTTTAAGAATAAGTATTTTATTTGAATTGTTTATCTCTAAATTATGATAATAACGGTAAAAGAAACGATTATTGTGACGTCCGTAAGGGGGCGTTATAGTTTCTTTATAGGAATTCAAAGAAATAAAATGCTACTGCTTGAGGACTTTACGTTACGAATGAGCGATGGATCCTTGGTGTTGGCTAAAGTAGTGGTGACATCCATCTTTACTTTAATAATTTTAGGATTTTAGTTTTGAAAGATTGTTTTTATGTTCCTAGACTTAAAATGAATTTTATATCTATAGCTTGTTTATTTAAAGATTCTTATTCAGTTTCTTTAAACAATAAAGTGGTGATTCGTAAAAACAAATCTTTTCTCTGTGATGGATGGATGCAAAACAATCTATATTTTATCAAACCTAAGACGGACATACTTCTTAACACTGAGGTTCATGATAACAACTCTAACAGACTTAAGACTTCTCACTCTAATAAAACTTATATTTGGCATTTACGACTAGGTCATATTAGATTGAATAGGATTCAAATGTTAGTAAAGGATGGACTTTTAAGTCACTTAGAGGTGGAATCTATACCATAATGTGAAACTTGTTTGAGGGCAAAATGACCAAAAGGCCATTTGGGTATGAGGGTAATAGGACCAAAGGGGTTCTAGAACTTGTGCACAATGATATTTGTAGTCCCATGAATATCAAGGTACATGGAGGGTACGAATACTTTGCTACTTTTATTTATGATTCCTCAAGATATAAGTATTTCTACCTAGTGTATCAAAAAAGCGAAAGTTTTGACACATTTAGTGAGTTTTGGGCTGAGGCAAAAAAGCAATTAGGTAAACCCGTAAAGGTACTTTGATCCAATCAAGGTGGTGAATACCTCTATGATGAGTTCTTAGAACACTTATTAGAGAATGGGATTTTATGCCGTTTGACTTTGTCAGGCACTTCGCAGCAGAATGGTGTAGCTAAGAGAAGAAATAGGACTTTATTGGATGTGGTTAGGTCCTTGAGGAGTTATTCGACATTACCTTTGTCCTTTTAGGGATATGCATTACAAACCGTATGTTATCTTTTGAACAATGTGCCTTCAAAATCGGTTCTTAAAACTCCTCACTAGTTGTGGATGGGCAGGAAGACATCCTTAAACCATATTTGCATATAAGGATGTCTAGTTTATGTCCTGTATAAGGACGCGAACAAGTTAGAAGCATGTTTGGAAATTTATGTGTTTGTAAGATATCCATCATATCTATAACCCAAAAGAAAATAAAGTTATGTTTTCAACAAATGCAACATTCCTTGAGGAAAGTTATATAAACGACTTTAAGCCTCGAAGTAAAGTGGCACTCGAGGAATTGATGAGTGATTTAATCAATCTAGGAGTTTCGGTTGAAACCAATCCAATTAATGTAGAAAAACAGACCAAACAACAATGTAAGGGGCTTCGTCGCAGTGGAAGGATCTGGCGTCAACAAGAGAGGTATATGTTCAATGGTGAAGTCTACTTGGCCGAACTAGTTAAACATGATAGCGATCCTTACACTTTTGTAGAGGCTATAGAGGATGTTGATTCAAAACTCCGGACAGAAGCTTTGCACACTAAGATGAAGTCTATGGAGACTAATAGGGTCTAGGAACTTGTGGATCTTCCCGAAGGGGTAAAACCCATAAGGTGTAAGTGGATCTATAAGAGAAAGAGAGGAGCAGATGAGAAAGTTAAAACCTACAAGGCTAGACTGGTAGCTAAGGGATTCAGTAAAAGGAAGGAATCAATTATGAGAAAACCTTTTTGCTTGTAGCCATGCTTAAGCCCATCTACATTCTCTTATCCATAGCTATTGCTCTTGACTATGAGATTTGGCAGATGGATGTTAAGATGGCCTTTGTGAATGGCTATCTAGATGAGTCCATATATATGGTGCAGTTAGACGGGTTCAAGGCTAAGGGTCAATAGGGTAAGGTCTATAAGATGCTATAGTCAATTTATGGACTTAAGTAGGTTTCCTATTCTTGGAACATGAGATTTGATTAGGTGATCAAGACTTATAGGTTCGAACAAAATGTGGACAAACCATGTGTTTACAAACACATTAAAGATAGGAAGGTGGTTTTTCTACTACTCTATGTATATGACATTCTACTGATTGGCAATGACGTTGGGGCATTGTCATCGGTCAAATTATGGTTGACCAAGCAGTTTGACATAAAAGACTTAGGTGAAGCTAGTTATGTTCTCGGTATCAAGATCTTTTAGGATAAAAAGAACAAGATGATAGCTTTATCCCAAGCTTCATATATAGATAAAATTTTTGAGAAGTATGCAATGCAGAATTCCAAGAAAGGTGAGCAACCATCTGGGTCTAGAATTACTCTTTTTAAGAAAGACTCACTTAAGTTTGATGAAGAAAGAGAATATATGAAGAAGCTGCCTTATGCTTCGGTAGTGGGTACTCTCATGTATGCTTTGCACATGATTAGATATTTGTGATGCGGTAGGGATAGTCAGTCAATTTCAATTGGATCTAGGACCAAACCACTAGTTGCAGTCAAGCATATTTTCAAGTACTTAAGAAGGACACGAGGGTATATGCTTGTCTATTTGGATGAGAATCTCATACCTCTAGGATATACTAATTCAAATTTTCAATCTTGTTTGGATTCAAGAAGATTGACTTCTAGTTCTGTGTTTACTCTAGGCAGCGGTGCCATTGTTTGGAGAAATGTCAAGCAAGATTGCACTTTGGATTCAACGATGGAGGCCGAGTATGTGGAGGCTAGTAATGCTTCGAAAGAAGCAATTTGGCTTTGTAAGTTTCTTGGGAATCTTGAGGTAGTTCTTAGCATGGACAAGGCGATATCATTGTATTGTGATAACACTACAGTGATAGCTAATGCTAAGGAACCAAGGTTTCACAAGTAGAGCAATCATATTCATTGGAAGTATTATTTGATAAAGGACTTTGTTGAGCGCAAGCATCTTTCTATATGCAAAATTGCATCTGAGGACAATTTAGTTGATTCATTCATGAAGATACTAACTATGAGAGTTTTCGCGAGCCATGTGGAGGCTATGGGGATGCGAGATATATCATATTTACTCACTTAGTGCAAGTGGGAGATTTGTAGACATGATGCCCTAAGGAGTAAAATATTGTAATATGTTTTTGGAGACATTTTATCAACAAAGTGTTTATTTGTTATTCATATACCAAATATTGTCCTCTTTATGCTCATATTTATTGAAACAAAAATCTAAGACTGTTGTTCTAAACCTTTAAGAATCATGCATATGATGGAAAAATTATGCAAAAAACCTAAATATTAAAGGTGATGGCCTAAATCATTAGAACTGTAATCGAGAGAATAAAGTTGGATGCTTTATTCATGCTAGGATTATCATGTTGTCTACATTCCTAACAAGAAATGGCTTCTTTTGGTCAATGGAGGGGGATTCCACGAGTAGAAACATTGGTGCATTATCATAAGTGAAGATGCATTGGATCAAGGACATAAAAGTTGAATTGACTTGGTTAATAATTCCATTTGTATAAATGAATTCATTGTAGACAATCATATGTATTGTGTCTTAATCTTAAATGACTAATGGGCCCGTATTTTTGACTTATGTTTTTTGATATACTAAAGGGTGACATCCTAACTTAATAATGGTACGTATATCGGTACATTGGAGGCATGACTCTTAATTGACGTAGACTCATTATTCATAGATATGGAATCCGTAGCTCTTTTGGTAGAGTTAATGATATTTTCTTATATGTGTTATCTTGTAATTGAAAGACTGGAGTGCTTAACCATTTGGATACATAGATGTAACCAAATTGTATACTATCTTTAGATAGTAAGTATTCCAATGGTGTGACAATGGAATGTAAGATAAAAATAATTGGTTGGGTAAAGCAGAATTTATCCTTAAGCTAATTATGAATATCCTATGGGGATATGACACATTATGATATGCCATGGATGGTTAGCTTACTTAAAGCTTCACAATTTTATATAGTTCGAGAATGCAACTCTAAGCTTTTAGTGGAGTAGTATTAGAGTTGATAATTATAAATATATATCTTGGATATTATATTTTATAATTATAGGAGCTTGAATTGTATATATCCATCAGGTTCCCTTTGCTAGCTCATAATAAATCCTATAATGATACGGCATGTTTTTCTTACATATTAGTAACTTATGTTAAATTATTAGATTGGCTGAAATTCGATAAGATTGGATTTCATAATTCATGTAACTTTATCAGTTGAATGAATTTTAAGAACTAATTCATGATAAACATGTTAAATTATTGGGATAATATTTTATTTTCTATGGGATAATCTAGATATGATTGTCTTAATCAGATAACTTCTCTATTGGATTATTTGAATTAAAACTATGGCTCTATCTAAGATTCTTAGGTGAAAAATAAGATATTCTCGAGGATCAAATTATCACAAGTTCGATAGGCTGATGCGTTAGTTTGGCCTGCTGATAGAGTAAGTTCAACAGGCCGATATCCCAATTCAACCTGTTGATCTTGTGATAATTTTTATATGCATTTTAGACACATTTTTCATCAAAAGTTGATCTAGATTTGAATTTTAAGGCCTTATCTGATAGAGATTAAACCAATATTTGACCACTATAAATAGAGGTGAGTTTTCATAGTTATTGAGTTCAATTGAGAAGTATAGAGTAAGTACTTTAGTTTGAAAACCTCTGAAACTCCTTGAGAGTTATTGTTTGTTGGGTTTTGTTGGATTTTGTGATTCAAATACGCAGCGAAAAATAAAAATTAATTCCCACAAAACCCTCACAGGATCCATGCAATTCAATTAGATTGATAAGAAAGTCATAGAATCTTACTAGGATGACAAAAAGGCAAGATTCTGGAAGGGAGAGAGCGGGTTCACTCTGGTGACACCCTAACTCGAGCTTTTAGTAATCGGAATTGGATTCAGATGTTGTTACTTAGAGCAACGCCATTTGTAGGTATCCACACGAACAGACTCTCTCAAAAACGAATTGGCGTGCTAGCACCCTCTTTTTGCGTTAAAAGACTCTCTCTAATTTTTAGGGTTTTAATGTTTTTCGCCCTTTTAGAATGATAGAACACCTTCTTTTTCTTAATTCGGCTAAAAACCCTAAAGTAGATATATATATATCTGTTGACTTCGAGATAGAGTCAGATTGTAAATAGGGTAAACTGTAATTCAAATATGACTCAGATAATCTAGATAATGTCTGTAATTCAAATCTGATTCAGAAAATCTAGATAATGTCAGTAATTCGAATATGATTCA
>CAMOHE010045909.1:0-15241 GCA_946598075.1 Artocarpus hirsutus | reverse complement strand
ATTTTTACAAAAATCCAAAAATAGAGAAAATAGAGGAAAAATGAAAAATCTTGATTCTAATCCGTTTTTGATGAAATGAAGTTTATATTCTAGCTAATCTAAGTCCATCTAACTTAGATTGAAGCTTTTCTTGGCTTAGAAACTCTAAAATTTCAAAATGCAAGAAAATTTTGAAAAATAGAAAAACTTTTAAGTTTTAAAATCTAACATCGAATCAAAGCTTGAAAACGTTGTTTTTGTCATTGAATCTTGTTCCCGAGCCTTCGATCTCCTAGCCCGAAGCTTGAAAACGAAATTTGTTTTCAAAAATTTTGAGAGATTGGGAGAGAGAGTGAGAGAACCTGAGAGGAAGACGAGAGAAAGGGAGAGAGGAGAGAGAGTGTCATGAGAGAAAATGAAGAGAGAGAGAGAGAAGGTGAAATAAATAGAAGAAGAGAGAGAAAAGTAGTTGCACAAAGCTGTGAGCAACTACACACTGTTTTCAAATCAAATTGTTTTATTAAAACTTAAATTAACAATCAAAAACAATTTAGAATAATTAAAAATCATCAAAAGTAATTAACACAAGGTTTCCATAAAGTAATCAAATTAAGTTCAAAACACTCATCATGGCACACTAATTCACCATTTAATGTTCTAATTACACTTAATTAACTTCGGGGTGTTACATAACTTAAATAAGAAATATAGATAAATCAAATAAGAATGTGTACCGTGAAATGAACGTTGGAGTTTAACCAGTAAAACAAGTCATTCTTCACTTCGTTAATCAATAATACCTCGACACTCTTAAACGCTATTACCACATATTGTTGAGCACATCCACAATTTTTTTTTTTAAGAATATACTAATGACTGACAGCAACTATAGAATCAAGACTATGTAGCACATGCTAATTTGGTTGGGCTGAAAATGCTCAAACCTAGCTAGTACATTTCTATCTTTGATGTCTACCAATTGTCATTGCTCTTTCAAATCATTTTTTAAGGGAAAAAAATAACGAAAAATCATGAGTTTTTCTATATAAAGGATAATTATGATGAGCGGACTGAATTTCAAGTGACGACATGATTTAAGGGTTAATTCTGCTGCTAACTGTTTAGTTGGATCTATTTGTTTTTTACTTTTTATTTTTTATTTTTATTTCTTGTCTTTCTCAAATGACATAGGAAACAACTTGACATTAGAAAAGAGATAATACATTACAACTAGATTGGCACCTATTAACTCAAACCACCTAGGTTAAGCTCCTAATTCTATATTATTGTATAAAACTAAAAATAAAAAAAAAAGATTTTTATAAGGAAAGACAAAAGAAAACTCCGTCAAATGGCCAAAAAGACCAAAAGAAAATATGAACAAGATAAAAAAACTTAAGTTAATAGGTGGAGTTATGACGCTGAAGGGAAAACCCAATGATAACTATAGATTATTACAAGAAGAAAGAGGGAAATGTTTGATTTTTGAAACTTTTGAAGTAAATATCAAGTTTTGAAAATATTTGTCATAAATATCAGATTTACAATATAAATAACTTATTTATTATGCCAATAAGAATATTTACATTGTAAACGATAGGGTAAATATTTTGCACCATAAATTCATTTATAGTGTAAATAAATATAAACAGAGGAGTAAATAAATTGCCTATGCTATAAATTTTACATTTGCTACAAATATTTTCAAAACGTGCTATTTACTACAATTAGTTCTATTTCTGATTATTTATATGCTACACTCTGCTACATTATATTTATTGTGGTGTTATAGATTAAATTTGTTTTAATTAGTTTACTTCACTTATAAAAGTTATAATTTAAATGCCTCACCGTTGCCTTTAATTAATGTGCGGCTGATCTCCTGCATTATAACATATGCATGTAATCGAAGGAAAAGTTATTATATTACTTTTGTTTTAGAATCCAATCCTCAATTTGGTCCTTTAATATGGGCTATAGCACGAAGGCCGTGAGATTGGAGGTTCATTCTCGGCATATCTGATGTCCGCAGGCTATGAGAGTTTAGGGTTTTTGATTTGCGCGGTGGTGGGCTTCCTTTCCGGGTGCTGGTGTTGTCTTTAGGTGGAGATGGTGTCGTTGTTCAAACAGCACTTCCACATCGCCTTCTATCTCTCGGGGTCTACTGCCTTTCCTAGTGATCCTTGCATCAGTTGTATTGTCATTAGAGCCTTTGATAGCGGTACTTGATTATGTTTTTTTGTGTTCAAGTTTAACAAGTATAGTGCTTATCCTTATTTGTTAGTAAGTTTATTTCGTTATTTTAGTTTCGCATTATGTTCTCACTCTTCTGGATTTGTCTTTGAAGGAGTTTTGTTTAGCCTTGATTCTACAGTTTTTTGATATATAGTGTTTTTGACCGATTTTAGCGGATATATTTTCAAAGAGATACGTGCATGCTTGCCAATTGGTATGCCTATTTAGATGAGCTAGTTATAGGACTTGATTCACGCTTATTCTCCTAATGGTATAAAAGGGAAAGATTGGTTAACTTATGCAGTGACGAATTTATGCTTTTTTAATATTTTCTTTATCTTTTAAATTTAATTATCTTGATATTTTAAAAAACTTAACTTCGTTATTTTAATTTTATACGTGTTTTGCCATTTAAGTTTTATAGAGGACACCTGTTCTGATTTATTTTTAATCACTGTGTCATACAGTGAAATGTTTTTGTTTCTAATATAATTTAATCAGTAAAAATTATATTTGCATAAATAAAATAAAATCATATGAAAAATGATTTTTAAATACAATTTAGCAAAAATATAATATAAGTGTTTTATTATAAACAAAAGTGAATCTTTCAGTCCCCTTTACTCTTTGATACTAAACAAAGTAATTGATGATTATCATGTTTTCTTATTGTCATATCAAACAACAAGGGATATTGCAATAATTCTTTTCTTATATACTCCCCCCCTTGTTGTATCCATTTTTTTTTATTACATTTTCATCTTTCCTACCAAATATATTCTTAGTCTTTTATTCAAGTTTGGAGAGGTTGTTCATTAGAGTCGTGTTTTCACATATATATATATATATAGTGAGGGTAGACAGATGATCATTGGTGTTGGTGTTTGTATTCTTCTATTGAAAATATATTTCCCCCTTTGCCGGAGTTGGTCATTATGAAAAATTATTTATTGCACGAACTGTGTTTCTCGAACTCTCAAAAAGAGAAAAAAAAAAAAACGAACGAGTTTCTTGATGCATATTTTTGTCATGAGCATATATATATATATATATATATATATCTATGTATGTGTGTATATATATATATATATATATTTGTGACAATGCATGGGTCAAATATAAGTTTTGTGACACTTTTCACAAGATTTGTCTAGCGTCGCATATGCTTCCCAGGAAAGGATTACGCATGAAGACCGCCAAAGACATAAAAGTCACTTCTTGAAATCACTGTTTTAAGTTTTTCCATGCAATGGCGAAGTTGTACTTATACATTGAAAAAAAAAATATTTGTTTAGACCATAAAAGAAAAATTTAAAAAGCGTAGAGCCTTGAACTTGATGAGAAAAATGCATGTCCAGTACGTGGATTCCTTCTTGAGTAGAATCCTCAGAAACCAACAATACAAAATGAGCAAGTTGGTCATCGAACCGACCAATATAACCAATACAAAAGAGACGAATGTTTGTTATGCCGTTTCTAAAGTTTCATCACTAAACATTTGGGCTCGTTTACTGAGAAATACCATGTGATATCTATTTTAACAAGTTTTATTGGCTTATAATTTTGTGATCTTGACATTTTTTTAATAATTTATTTCCTCTTATCTTCGATTCCATGTGTGTGGTTTCCAGATGTCCCATTAATATAGAATATAAAATAATCGTTCCATTTTCTTTATTGTTGTCAGGGTGAGAAAAGAATATAGACTTTGTTGACCGAGAAACAACTCTGTGAACTACTAAAATTGTTAAATCCAATGCGTCTAAAAATTTTGAAAATTATTTAAAAGTACCTTCTCTGTTTCGTTATGTAAAAGGCAAAAAAAAAAAAAAAAAAGGTCCATTTGTCTGATCAAATTATCAAAATAAGGAAGAAATAACCTCAATAATTAATAATTAAGTTGTATTTAAACAACACCTGTTTAATAAATGAAACAAATATTTTAAAGTGAAAAATTAAAAAAAAAAGTCTCTATCAATTACACCCAAGAATTTCTTAACGATACATAGAGGAAATGACATTAGAATATGTTAATTTATATAGTGGTATTACAAATGACAACGACGAGCAAACAACATACTCGACCTGGAAGCACACTATTACAAACAAGGTCTTTTGCAATGACAAAAAGTCGTCGCAAAAGCTTGATAGCCGTTGCAAATATTTTTTTTTACGACAACTTGTTGCCACTAAGTCGTCGCTAATAACTAGTCATAAATAATCTTTTGCGACGACGACATTGTCTCATTTTGAGGTGCAACGAAGAATAGTTGCAAAAAAGTTGCCGCAATTATGTCATCACAATCGTCGATAATGTGACGTGGCAGCACTTTTTAGCAATGACATTTTAAAAAAAGTCGTCGCAATAACTTGTGCTGATACTGACGTGGACTTGTTTGTTTGCGACGACTTTTTTGAAAAAGTTGTTGCAAATATACTAGTTTTTTACGATGACATTTAAAATATTTTTAATAAAAATTTTAGTATATTATTTAATGCTATTTACCAAATTTTTAATATTTTTAAAATAATTGTTGTTACTTCTAAATAGGAATAATAGAATTACAAAAATAAAAATAAAATTTTAATATTAAAAAAGACAATTGATAATAAATTGTTCCAATAATAAAATAAAACTAAACCAAACACAATGTTTCGAAATATTGAAGAAAGACGAAAATGCAATCTAATAATCTAAATTTCTAGCATTGTTGGTATTATCATTGTTGTCATCAGTGGCGTTTGGAGGAGGCGGAGGACCTTGTTGAACAAGAGTTGGAGGAGTTATCATGGGCGGGAGTTGGATTCCAGGGTGCAACTGACTCATCAACTCCATCAATGTCCTGTGGCTTTGGTACATAGTCATGTTGTACTCGGCCGATCTCTGTAGAAAATCTTCCATATACGGGTCGATAGGCGTTGAAGATGTTCTATCTGACTAGGAGCTAGAGGATGAACCATTGTCAATGTCATGCCTCGAAACTCGAGAAGTGACGTGATGGATTTATTAAGATAATTAAATCAAATTTATTTGGTTAAAAATTAATTATTTGAAGGAATTAGTTAATTAATTAAAATAAGGTAAATTTAAAACTTTTTAAACAATTATAATAATAAGGCAGATAAGATAAAATAAAATAAAATAAAATAATAAGAAAAAGAGAAAAAGATACGTGTTGGGTCTCACTGGGCCCACAACTTGCACATATACATAGGATCGACAATAATTAAATTAGAACCACAGTCCAATATGAGAAAAAGGGGAATTTAAAATAATACATGCTTTAATTAAATAATACAAATAATGTAACACCCTTAAGTTAATTAAGTATAATTAGAATATTAAATGATGGATTAGTGTGCCATAATAAGTGTTTTCAACTTAAGTCTATCATTTTGTGAAAATTAAGAAAACTTATGTTATTTTACTCTTTTAATAATTTTTAATTAATCTAAATTGTTTTTAATTGTCAATTTAAAATTTTAACAAAGCAATTTGATTTGAAAAATAGTGTACTGTTGCACATAGTTCTGTGCAACTACTTTTCTCTCTTTTCCTCAATTTATTTCATTCTCTCTCTCCTCACTCTCCCACTCACCCGTGCTCTCTCTCTCTCTCCTCTCTTCCCCTCTCTCGGTTACACTCTCACTCTCTCTCATTCTCTCTCTAAAATTTTTGAATCAAATTTTGATTTCAAGCTTCGGGTTAGTAGATTGAAGGCTCGGGAACGAGATTCAACAACAAAAACATCGTTTCAAAACTTCGATTCAAGGTTAGTTTTAAATTTCCTAAACTTTTTCAATTTTTCAAATTTTCTTGCATTTTGAAATCTAAGAGTTTTTAAGCTTAGAAAAGCTTCAATCTAAGTTAGATGGACTTAGATTAGCTAGAATACAAACCTTGTTTGAACAAAAATGGATTGAAATCAAGATTTTTCATTTTTCCTCTATTTTCTCTATTTTTGGATTTATTTGAAAATCTTGTTGAAAACTTGTTTTAATCCATTAAAAAGTGTTCTACTGTGATTTTCTATCGTTTATGATGATTTCCCATGCTTGAGAATTGAGAAAAACAGGTTAGATTTGAAGATTTGGATTTGGGAGGCCGAGACCCATGCGTGAAAATTTCTAGAATTTCCCAGATCGGCAGGCCAAACTTTGTGTTCGACAGGCCGGATTCATTCGACTGACAGGCCAAACCTAAAAATGTTCGACCAACCGGACTTGGCTTTTCGACAGGCCAAACTATGCAGTTCGGCCGGCCGAACCAAGGGGACCGACAGGCCGATCGAACCTAACTCAATTTTTTTGATTTTTCACCTGTTTTCACTGTTTTGAACCTTGATTGAAATTTCAACTTTATAAAATGACTTTATAAACCTAAATGGCACACTAGGACACCATGAGATGATTTTATTACATAGGATACCTCGGGTTAGATACTAATGAATTAAGTTACTATGCGTTTAGGAATTGTGCGTGGATCCGCGGAGCTAAAGTATAGCGGACTGGGATTACGGTGTGGGACATCGACATGGAAATCGAGGTAGGACTTCTAGCCTTTTCTTTGGTAGCCCTATTTCAAAATGATTTTGGCCAAAAAGGGATTTTTATCAAATGTTTTCAATGACTGATTGGGAAATGATTTTGTTTAAATATCTTTACAAACAGCTGATTGAGAAATGCTCATAATGAACCACATAATAAATGTTAATGATTATACTTGGTAAATAGAGGTTTTTAATTATAAAAAGATATATGGGCATGATGCCATATCAGAGATCGGGTCGTGTAGTGAACGACCTTGGGTGCAGGTCCCAAAACCTAGCTGGGACACTTCAGTGGTGAGTATTTGGTTTGCCCGAGAAAATTAAAAAGGTACTTTTGATTAACTGTTTTTGATAGAATTTTAATAAATGAAAATACTTATTTGATTTATTCAATTATTTATTCTTTAAGAAAGTCCTATTAGAATATTTATCTGTTTATTTTAAAAATATAGTCCAACTGAGCCGTTCGCTCACGTTTTCATTGTTTTAAAATCTTACCCCTAGGTGAATATCAGCTTAGGATCGAAGAAGAGTCCGCTGACCGGACTTGCGACCAGTAGAAGATTTGGGTAGGTTGTAATACAATAAATCAAGGCATGTAAGATCTTAGCTTATTCTTTTATTTCTGGACTGTGGTTGTATGGTAATATTGTCAGTACTATATGTGTGTGCACAATATGTAGGCCAGTGGGACCCATACATGTTCCACCTCTTATTTACGATTTTTTTTTATGTTCTTTTATTTGCTTGATTATTATAATGGTTTATTTTATTTCCTTAATTTATTTTATTCTAATCAAACGATTTTAAAATTATCTCATTTTTATTTATAAATTTAATTCTAAAACCCCAATTTTTAACTAAATCTTTATTTAATTAACTTAATTAAACCACCACGTCACCTCCCGTACTCCGGGCGTGACATAATGGTATCAGAGCTCAATGTTATGAACCTTGGGAATTGTGCACACATAGGTACAACAATGGAATACCACTGACAGTCCAAATTTTGTTTTTAGAAGTGAGAGAATGGCACCTAGAAGTCGCTCGACAGCGGATGCCGAGTTTGGAAACGATGAGGGCATGATGAGGGCTATGTTTACTGCATTTCGATAGATGGCAGCAAGGGCAAGACCTGATGATTCTGAGGCTAGTCGTCGACATATGTACTTTAAGGAGTTTCAACGTGCGTCAGTACCGACTTTTGATGGAACCGGAGACCCGCAGGTGGTAGAATATTGGCTAGACTCGATTGTGAAGCACTTGGATACGCTTGGTGTACCAGCGGAGTATCGCGTGGAATTTGTAGCATATAAGTTTGAAGGTGGTGCTAATACCTGGTGGAAGCAAGCAAAGCGCCTAGAAAACAATGGTAATATTGATTGGGATAGATTCGAGGAGCTATTCTATGATAGGTACTTTCCGTAGGGGTACAGGGACCAAAAGGCAGCATAATTCTATAGGTTGTAGGAGGGCGACATGTAAGTTCGGGAATATGAGGCGAAGTTCAATGAATTGGCTAGGTTTGCTCCCTCAGTAGTGGCATCGGAGCGTGAAAGGTGTATCAAATTTTAGAAAGGACTTAAGGCTCCTATTCGATGATAGATAGTTGCCCTACAACTCTGGAACTTTGGAGAACTTATGTCGTCAGCAATATCAGTGGAGAATGATTACGCACAGTATTGTAAGAATCAAGCTAAGGCATCAGGAGGACCATAGACGAGTGGTAGGAGGAGCGTCAGTAGTCGACCGACTCCAGGAAAGAGCAAGCAGGGTGGCGTGAACAGCGGCAGCAGCAGTTCATCCAACAGCGGGCGCAGCATCCCCTACAACTTTCACTGTCACTATTGCCAGCAGCCAAGATACATCAAGAGGAATTGCCCGATCAGGAGTGCTCGCTTAGGACTTTAGACCGGAGAAGGAGCTATTCGTCAGCCTTAGCTTCAGACTCTACCTCAACCGCAACAGTATCCTCAGCTTCCATTCCATCGGTTCTCTCTTCAACAAATATCGTATTCAACGCAAGGTCATCAGCGTAACGTCCCTCAGTATCGAGCACCGAGTACAGCTAGTGTCCAGTCGCCATCATCGCAGCAGTATCGGTCAGTTAATCTAGGAACTAGTAATGTGGGTAGAGGTAAAGGAAAAGCTCCAGTGTAGGTTCATGTGATGACATCAGGGAGCTCAGATGCCCAGACCAATCACGCAGTTGTCGATGGTACGATCATGGTTTCTCAGTCTTTAGCATATGTGTTGTTTGATACTAGTGCCACTCATTCTCTTATTTTGAGTTCATTTGTACATGCCTTGGGATTAGAGATAGAGGAGTTTAATGAACCCTTAGTTATAGCTTCACTCTTGGGGCGGGTGTATGTGAATAGTATTTGTAAAGCTTGTAAAATCAAGATTGGGGATGAGATTTTGAAAAGTGATTTGATTGTACTCCCCATGAGATCATATGATGTAATCCTAAGGAAGGACTGGTTGTCCAAATATAGTGTAGTAGTGGATTGCCAACTTAGGAAAGTCACCCTAGTGTCTGATGAGGGGACGGTAATCACCTACCAGGGTGGTGGTGATCGACTAATGAGTGAGCGTCGTGTTAGGGCATGTCTCAGAGGGCAAAAAAATACAGTTTGTTATGCTATCTTCATGGATTTAGAAGGAGAGCCTAGTGTTTCGAGAAGACGTGCAGTAATTCCAATAGTAGATGAGTTTGAAGATGTCTTCCCCGACGAGCTATCAGGATTACCACCGCGTCGAGAGATTGAATTTGGTATCGAATTATTTCTGGGAACAGCACCTATTTCTATAGCACCTTATCGGATGGCACCGGCAGAAATGAAGAAACTCAAAAAGCAACTTCAGGAACTTGCTGATAAGGGATACATTCAGAATAGTACATCACCGTGGGGAGCACCGGTCTTGTTCGCTAAGAAACATGATGGAACCCTTAGGTTGTGCATAGATTATCGACGGTTGAATTGAGTCACATTGAAGAATAAGTATCCATTGCCCATGATCAATGAGTTGTTTGATCAGTTGGGAGGTTCGCGGTACTTCTCAAAGAAAGATTTGAGGTCAGGATATCATCAGCTCAGGATTAAGAAAGAGGTGTTGGAAAAATAATACGCAGCAGAATTTTAAAAATTTTAAATCAGAGTATTTTCCAAAACACAAGTTTTACATGCTATATGTATAAATTAACCTAATCTTACTGACATTGTATACGCCGAAAAGCTCTCGAAGTCTGTGTAGAGAAGTAACTTTCCAGAAGAGCCTCAACTAACTGGTCTTCTTTGCTATTCTCTATCCACGATCGGAGTGAGTATGGGCTCACACGTATAGCTTTTCCTCAAGGTGACTCTCCTTCCAATCAATTGAGAGAACCCAAAGCTAGTGTTCGTGATTTGTGAACAAGAGCTCTCAGGTAGTTTCAGATTCTCACCAATAGAGTATCAATCTTAATCTCTCTATTGATCTCAATAACTCATTAGACTCACTCCCTATTTATAGAGGTTGGGTCTAGGGTCATTCCTTATCAGATAAGGTCTCAAAAATTTGAAACAGAACCAAATTCGGGTCCATATCGGATAAGATACGCGTAAAAACGCGTGAAAACGCGTGATTTTTAATTCGCGCATAGGCAGGCCGATCTTTTTCATAGGCAGGCCGAACTTGCCTAATCGGCAGGCCGAACTTTAAGTTTGGCATGCCGAACTGCCGAAATAAAAATCATGCGAATATTTTATTTTCCACCCGAGATTCTATAGGATAAAGCCTCAGTTTTAATTCAAATAACCCAATAAAGAAGTTATCTAATTAAAACAACTTTATCTAAGAAAATAAATAGATTCCTAATAATTCTACAAGTTTATCTTGATTTAATTTATCCAAAATTAAATCAACTGATAGACAGACAAGAATTATCTGACCCCAATAATTCAACAAGTTTATCTTGAATTAATTTTGTTTACAAAATTAATTCAACTGACAAACAGACATGAATTATTTGATTCTTCCAAATTTTCAACCAATCTAATAAATCGACATAAGTCACCAATTATTGTAAAAAGCACGCCGTATCGTTACAGGACTTTGTGAGCTAGCAAAAGGGACCATATGGACCTATATAGTTCAAGCTCCTGATAATTATGAAACCCAATATCCCAGATATACATTTCATAATTATCAACTCCAACGCTACTCCACTAAAAGCTTGGAGTTGCACTCTCGAACTCTATAGAATTACGAAGCCCGTATAGCTAAGTCTCTATGACATATCATAGTGTATCATATCCCCATAGGATTATCCATAATCGGCTTAAGGACAAGTTCTATCTTACATTCCCGATTATTTTTATCTTACGTTCTATTATCTCACCATTGGAAAACTTACCATCCAAAGATAGTATACCATTCGGTTACAACTATGTATCCAAATGGTTGAGCGCTCCAGTTTTCCAATTACAGGATAACTTATATAAGAGGATATCACTACTCCTAAAGAGGAGCTATGGATTCCATATCTATGAATAACAGGTCTACGTCATCAAGAGTCATGCCTCCAACGTACCGGCATGCATACCACTATTAAGATGTGGGTGTCACCCTTTGGCACATCAAAAGACACAAGTCAAGACAACGGGCCCACTAGTCATCTCAGGATTAAGATGCAATACAATGATTGTCTAAAGTGAATCGATTTGCCAAGACAGAATTATTAATCCAAATCAATTCACTTTATGTCCCAATCCAACATATTATCACCTATGACAACGTGCCAATGTTTCTATTCACAGAGTCCACCTCCGATGGTCAAGACAAACCATCTCCCAATAGGGATATAGACAATATAACAGTCTTTACATGAATAAAGTGCCCAACTTTATTCCCTCGATTGCGGATCTTTTGATTTAGACTGTCACCTTAAGAATCATGTCTTCCGCATAATCTGTCCATCATATGCCCAATTATTAAAGGTTTAGACCGACAGTCTCAAACTATTGTTTGCTTATCATACATTCAACAAATATGAACGTAAAGAGGACAATATTTGGTATACAAATAATAAATTCTTTATTGATAAAAATGTCTCCAAAAACACATTACATTTTTTCTCCATTAAGGTGTATATGTCTAACATTTTGGGCAAAAGAAATAATATAATAATACTTTAAAGGTAGACTTCATAAATATCTCTTTCATTATAACCATTGTAACAAAGTACCCTGACCTCATCTTGTACATTGACAAGCCATCTCAAAGCTATATTGAACTTTTTCTATTTTATTAATTTTCTAAAATTACTATGTATTAGACTTCTTTATAATAATTAGGATTTTTTTAGAATAATAATCAGGATTAATTAAATTCAAATTAAGTTTGAAACAGATTAGATAACAAGAAAAGAGTAAATTACAAAATACCTTCGATTCATATTTCATGAAGCAATCACATATTAATTTCTATCCAAAAAAAACTTAAAGTGGAAGGAATTATAAATATATATATATATATATATATATTGTTTTATTTTAGAGAAGATGTTACATTCTAGAGATCATAAGAGAAGTACTCTGTTGCATAGGCTATAGTTGGGAATAAATTTTGAAATGACACAAAAGTTCAGTTGACTGCTAGATCTGAATGTTAAAAAAATACTCACAGCCCACACTTGTTGGACTGATATTATCACCACTGGCTAAGAAATAGATGACTAACGTTTGAGTCCAGCTGTCAAAGAAAATGTAACCCACTTTGCTGGATTCTTATTTTGTAATTCTTATTTATCATTATTATTTTATTATTTGGTGTCGTGAAAGCTCCCCTAATATTGCATCGGAATTCGCTTTGTGTACACAGAAGTCGCTTTGGCAAAGCAACTCCAAAAGGTCAAAGCTCAGACAACCGTTGAGGTAGTGACCCAAATCAAAGAATTCCATGAGAAAAATCCAAAAGGGTAGTGTTGATACAAGTGTTCAGCGGAGGACTCAAATGCGAGAAATCCTGTAACATATAATACAGGGGAAGAATTTGAAAAAGAGGCCAAAAGAATTTTTCAATTGAAAAAATGGCCTCTTTTTTAACAAATCTCCCTCTCACGCCAGCATGGTCAAAACAAAAGTTTGTATACTTTCGGACAATATAATACAAAAGTTAGTATACTAATCAAAATCTTATCCCGATAGTTTGCTCGTTTATTTCTCCAAGTAGAAATACTTTATCGATAGTATGTACTTCTAAACGTTAAATTTGATTGAAGTTGCAATGAAAAATATAAAAAAATAATAGAATTTTATGCAAATCCGATGGTGTATTTTTTTGTTAATAATATTTTTCAACTTATATGTTCATATTAGAAAACTGAAAAGAAAGCATCCAATTCTCTAATTTCAAGCTAAGTTATTAGGAGTTATATATTAAAAAAAAAATCTATAATAGCTCATGTCGTTTTTCCTTATGAGTTAAGCAAGTGTTTTAAACCGTTCGATCAAATTTTAGCAATTTGATCTATGGGTAGAAGTATTTTTTTCCCCATATGGTTCACTATTTTAATGTCAATACTCATGAATAAAGTTGTTATAATTTAGTCAAACAATTCATAAAACTTGCTCTACTGTGAGGACAAAATAACATGCCTTACATGGAATTTTAAGAGTCAGAAAATAACTAGGTTGTTATAACACTCAAAAATTAATTAAGTACGATTAGTGTGTAAATAAAGAATCAGTATGCCTTATTATAATATGAACTTAATTTAAATTATTTTGTGTTATTTTCCAATTAATTTTATTTTCAATTATTCTTATTAGTTATTTTGAATTTTGAAACAAAACAATTAGTCAAATGCCCAACATATCTCTTTTTGGAAAACCATGTGCTAGACATGGTTTTTCCTGAGAAAACCACCATGGCTTTCCTTTATTTAAACTCTCCTCTCTCTCTCTCTCTCTTTTCCTCTCACTCTCTCAGACTCACTTCTCTCTCTCTCTCCCTCTCTTTCCTGTTTCTCTCTTTTCTCTCTCTCTCTCTTTTGTTCCAAGATCGAGCAAGGAACTCTTTATTCTTAGCTGGATTGGGAGCTAAGAAGCAAAATTTAGCCTCTGTAAACTCGATTAAAGATCAATTCAAGGTTAGTTTATTTTATTCTCAAAATTTCAAAATATGCCCCAATTTTCAATTCTCTTTGTAAGTTGTAATTTGAGTTTCTTTTAGCTTAAAAACCCTTCAATCTAAGTTTGTGGAACCCAAATCTTCATGAATGTAAGCTCGATTAGACAAAAAAAGCTAAATCAAGTTTTTTCTCTTTTTCTCATTTTAGGATTAATTTGAAAATTTCTACGAAAAAACTAGTTTGAAAGTGTTTAAAAGTGTTCTAATGTGTATTTCTATCATTTCTGACCATTATGCATGCTCTAGGAAAAAAATAGGTTTAAAATGAGATTTTGAGTTCGAGAAGGTGAAGACTCGAAATCTAGAATTTTCAAATATTAGTTCAACAGGCCGAATTCATGAGTTCGATAGGCTAGACTTATCTTTTTGGTAGGTTGAACCCGGAGCAGTTCGGCAGGCCAGTTCCGGATGATAGGTAGGCTAAACTATGGAAGTTCAACAAGCTAGGCCAAAAAGTTCGGCAAGCCAACCAGTCCTTATAAAATTTGTTGTTTTTCACCCGTTTTCACTATCTAAAACCTAGATAGAGACTTTGACTTTGTGATATGATCTTGTGAATGTTAAAAACATACTAAGACACCATGAGATAGCATAGTGATGTAGAACACTCTAAGCTAGATATTGACAAACTTAGTTCACATTTAAGGTTGTTTGTGGTTTCACGGAGCAAACGTATAGTGGGTCGACATTGCAGCGCTGAGCCCCTATACTGGATATCGAGGTAGGATCCTATACCATTTTCTTTGGCCACAATGGGTTTTCTTTAAAAATGTTTTAAAGAATGATTGAAATGTCTTTATCCGTTATTTTCATTAACTGTTGCATAATGAAATGATTATAATAGACAGAATAATAAATGTAAATGAGAATACCTGGTAATATAAGACTTGAATAATGATAAATTCAGGCATGATGCCATACTCAGATATCAGGTCTTGTTGAAAAAGACCTTAGGGTAGGTCTCGAAGCCTAGCTGGGCCACTACGGTGGTGTTACTATTGGTTTGCTTAAGAAAAAGATAATAAGATCATTTTCGGATGAATAATGGACTAAATGGCAAGAATGAATTTAATAAATTTTATTTAATTACTGGGTTTTATAATTCATATGCAAATGCTAGATTTGATATTCAAATTAAATGTTTTTCAAAGCTTAGTTCTACTGAGCCTTTCGCTCACTGTTTATCTGTTTTAAAAATTTTTCCCCTCTAGGTGGATCCAACTTAGGATCGAGTGGGAGTCTCCTATCGAGTGGGAGTCTCCTGGACATACTTGTGAGCTGTAGGGATTTGTTTAGTTTTT
>CAMOHE010045908.1:0-40716 GCA_946598075.1 Artocarpus hirsutus | reverse complement strand
TAGGGAGTGAGTCTCATGAGTTATTCAGATCAATTGAGAGATTAAGAGTGATACTCTGCTGGTGAGAATCTGAAACTCTCCTGAGAGCTCTTGTTCACAAATCACGAGCACTAGCTTTGGGTTCTCTCAATTGGTTGGAAGGAGAGTCACCTTGAGGAAGAGCTGTACGTGTGAGCCCACACTCACTCTGATCGTGGATAGAGAATAGCAAAGAAGACCAGTTGGTTGAGGCTCTTCTGGAATGTTACTTCTCTACACTAATTTCGAGAGCTTTTCGGCGAATACAAGGTTAGTAAGATCAGGTTAATTTATACATATAACATGTCAAACTTATGTTTTAAAAAATACTCTGATTTAAAATTTTTAAAATTTCGCTGTGTATTATTTTTCCAACAATGGTATGATCTCGGTATCACATAGACCTATGTGCACAATAGTATCAACATTTGGGCCCTATCTAAAGATAAGACATGATAATGATAAAGAATGTTCATAAGAAATCATAACTGGATCATGCATTTTAGTGAATGTGCATGTGGGCTGTATTGGTACTTACTAAGTGTAAGCTCACTAAGTATTTCATGCTATAGGTATTCCCACTAAAAGGTCAGAATAAATTCCCTGATGAGCTGGCGGGGGAATATGAGTAGTGTGCAGAATGGGTATGGATGTCGTCACAGTTATATTTCTGCTGTAATATATTTTAAGTTATTTTGAAACATGTTGTGTAAAAGCTAAAACATAGTTAAGTAAGACAAAACCTCTCTCGAGAGTATTTGGCAAACAATATTATAGAAGAGAGTGTGTTTATGTAATTATATGTATATGGTTGCATTTAGAGCATTGCTAAAATTTGTATGGATAATATCTTGAAAAAAATATATATATTCCTAAGTTTTACATCTATACGTAAGTAAGAAAAATGTTTATCATAGCCCGAGAAAGGCGGGTTGTGACAATACCCGACATAAACACATTATTTTTAAATGCTAACTTTTCTTTTTATTTAACTTAACTTACTTACTTGAGCTATGGTGTAGCGGACATATGGCAGCACGAGATGGGATGCAGGATACTACTCTGAGAGCGGACATTTATCTTTTGACCTCTGCCTTCCTGTTGCTCGTTCTTAACGTTTTTCTTTCACTCTTTCCTTGACTAAACTTTGAATCCTTTAGGACTTGGCAACTATGGTTGTCCACTACCTTCAGTAGTGTAGGAATCTAGCGTTCTTAGGTGAAAACCTAGTTTTCATATGATTTTACTGTTTTGGCCCAAAACACAAATATATTTACATTTTTACCCCTGGTACCAAAAACAATCATTTTGTACCAAAACATCTAGTTTTTTACAGGGAATAAAACTTTTCAAAGTTCTATGGTCAAATTCTAAACATTTCATAACGTTTTCATTTCTTGAAATTTTATGCTTAAAATTTTGTAAAATTCATAATTTTTCAACTGAGTAGAATTTTGACAAACTATCTAATCGTCTTAACAATTTCAATGAGATCTACAACTTTTGTGTTTTAACCTTCCTCAAATTCGAACGTTAAAGTGGACTTTTTGGCTAATTTTCAAATCTGTCGAGAATTAGCAAAACTTTACAATTTAGTCCTTTTGAAATTTTACAAAACTTAGTTCACAAAAAAATGTTTCTCTCACTGTTTTGGCAGATCCTATGCCATATTTGGAACATGAATTGGCCTCTAAGGCCCTCAAACCCTATTCCTTTGAGACTAGCTGGACTTTGCATCGAATACAAAGTTTTAACAATTTTTTAGTTTTAAACCTAAACTTGCTTTCTTTGTTTCTATCATCATCATCATCATCAATCTAAAACATAAACCAATCATATCATAATGTCCATTTTACATGTCATAGCCAAAACATTTCATCAAACACTTGGCACATATGTCATAATATAACCTTTTCAAGTATAATGTTTAGAAATTTACTTAAACTTTGTCAACCTTTTTTATCATCCTTTGCTAAGTTCAGAACTTTGTCATGTCTCCAAAAGTCCCAATACTTGAATCACAACCTTTGAACTTGTTTTAAACATGATTTAGAGGCTTGAATTTCCTCAAAATTTTGAGAGATTATTATCTAGAGGGGGACGGTTTTTCATGGAGGAAGGAAATGGACATTTTCTTGGTTTTATTTCATAAAACAATGATAAATACAACTTGATTTTTTTATACCCTTTGATGACTCACCTGTTGGAAAAATAGTACGCAGCTAAATTTTAAAGTTTTTTATATCAGAGTATTTTCTAAAACACAAATTTGACACACTACATGCATAAATTAACTAGATCTTACTAACCTTTGTGAGCCAAAAAGCTCCTATAATGAAGAGAAGTAACGTTTCATAAGGACCTCAACCAACTGGCTTTCTTTGCTATTCTCTTTCCACTATCAGAGTGAGTGTGGGCTCACATCGTTCAGCTTTTCCCCAGGTGGCTCTCCTTCCAACCAATTGAGAAATACCTAAAGCTATAATTCGTGATTTGTGAATGATAGCTCTCCGGGGAGTTTCAAAGTCTCATTGATAGAGTCTCATGCGTATGCCCTAAGGAGTAAAAATGTAATATATTTTTAGAGACATTTTTATCAATAAAGAGTTTGTTTATTATTTATATACCAAATCTTGCGTTATTTAAGTTTATATTTGTTGAATGTATGTTAAGCAAACAATAGTCTGAGACTATCGGTCTAAAACTTTAAGAATTAGACATAGATGGATAGATTATGTGGAAGACACGATTCTTAAAGTGACGGTCTAAATCATAAGATCCGCAATCGAGGGAATAAAGTTAGGCACTTTATTCATGTAAAGATTGTTATGTTGTCTATATCCCTATTGGGAGATGGTTTGTCTTGGCCATCGAAGGTAGACTCCGTGAATAGAAACATTAGCACATTGTCATAGGTGACGATGTGTTGGATTGAGACATAAAGTGAATTGATTTAGATTAATAACTCTGTCTTGGCAAATCTATTCACTTTAGACAATCATTTGTATTGTTCTTAATCTTGAGATGAATAGTGGGCCTGTTGTCTTGACTTATGTCTTTTGATGTACCAAAGGGTGACATCTACAGTTTATAGTGGTACGTATGCCGATACATTGGAGGCATGACTCTTGATAGCGTAGACTTATTATTCATAGATATAGAATTCATAGCTCCTCTTTAAGAGTAGTTGATATCCTCTTGCATGTGTTATCCTGTAATTGAAAAATTAGAGCGCTTAACTATTTAGATACATAGGTGTAACCAAATGGTATACCGTCTATGGATGGTAAGTTTTCTGATGGTTAGATAATGGAACATAAGATAAAAATAATCGAGAAGGTAAGATAGAACTTGTTCTTAAGTCGAATATGGATAATTCTATGGGAATACGATACACTATTATATATCATGGAGACTTAGCTATACGGGCTTTGTAATTTTATATAGTTCGAGAGTGCAGCTCTAAGCTTTTAGTAGAGTAACGTTGGAGTTGATAATTATGAAATGTATATTTGGGATATTGGGTTTCATGATTATCGGGAGCTTGAACTATATAGGTCCATTTGGTCCCTTTTGCTAGCTCACAAAAATCCTATAACGATACGACGTGCTTTTTCAATAATTGGTGACTTATGTCAGATTTATCAAATTGGCTGAAATTTAGTAAAATCAGATAATTCATGTTTGTTTATTGGTTAAATTAATTTTATGATAAAATTAATTCAAGATAAACTTGTTGAATTATCGGGATTAGATAATTTATGTCTGTTTATCAGTTGCATTAATTTTAAATAAATTAATTCAAGATAAACTTATTGAATTATCAAGGATATTTATTTTACTAGAGATTATCTAGATATGACTGTTTTAATCAGATAACTTCTCTATTGGGTTATTTGAATTAAAACTGAGGCTTTATCCCCAGAATTTCAAATGGGAAATAAAGATTTGTAAGATCTTTTATCGAAGATTTGGCAGGCTAATCTTTAAGTTTGGTCTATCGATTGAGGAGGTTCAATAAGCTGATATGCTAGTTTGGCTTGTCGACTAGGCGATAAAAAGATCATGCATTTCCATGCAGATTTTATCATATATTGATCTTGATTTGATTCTGATTCGAATTTTCAAGGCCTTATCTAATAAGGACTAACTCCTAAGCCTAACTTTTATAAAAGGGGAGTGAATCTCATTATTATTTAGATCAGTTGAGAAATCTGGTTAGCAAGATCTGGTTAATTTATGTATATAGCATGTTAAACTTGTGTTTTAGAAAATATTTTGATATAAAAAATTTTAAAATTCTATTATGTACTATTTTTCTAACAATTGGCATCAGAGCCAAGGTTTTTACATAAATTTGTAAGTTTGTCATCATGCTATACGTATAAATTATATGATCTTGATCTCTCCTTTGTTTGAATTTAATTTTTTGGAGAGTTGGCACTCTAAAATTGATGAATTGGCTTAAAAATTGTATTTTCTAGAAAGGGGCAATCTTTGCTCGGTTGGCATGCCAAACCTCCAGGTTTGGCAAGTCGATGGTCACAGGATCAGCAGGTCGGACTCTCGGGTTCGGCAGGCCATCGCGGGGTAAAAATCAAGTGGCTCTGGCGGCAGGCCAAACTCTAGGTTTGACAGGCCAATTTGTTATGACCGGCACACCGATTTTTAAGATTGACAGGCCGATGGGTCATGACCGACAGGCTGATCACATAGATCGGCTTGTTGACAAAGAGCTGGAAATTTTTCCAGAAAAGGTGTAGTTTTCGAAGCAGTTTTAATTTTATTTTTGGGACAATTCTAAGAAACATGAAAATTTGGATATGACCAAAAATATGGAGTATTCAATTTATGCGGGATTGAAGTCTTGAAAATAGGCATTACATGAAAAAAGATACAGATTAAAGATTCAAGGATGAAGAATCAATAATATTTTTTGATTATTTTCTTGTAATCTTTATTTTCTATTCTTTAGGGTGAACCATAATATCACAGTCATTTATTATTATTTTGCTTGTAGCTTTGTTTGTCTGTATTATAATTTGATTTGCCATGTATATTGATAACATGTCATATAGAATAGGGAGTGCTGCTCAATTAAAATTGTTCATGCATATTTTTAAAATAAAACCTTGATTTCAAAAGAATAAGTGGGAGAAGGTTTTCGAAAAGAGGACCTAAGGCCTTTATCGTTGCTTCATAGATAGCACATGGTAGTTTTGACCCCTAGGAAGGGACTTCATCATATACCGGGTTGGATCTCCAAGAGAATATGGTATTTTAGCGTGATCTATGGTTGCACACCCCTAGGTGGTGATTGTAAATCATGGATAAAATATTGAAACGATGGTTATACACTCATGTTAATTTTATTATTAATCTCATCTAGGAGCTCTGTTAATAAAATTAATGGCCAAAGAAACGATTATTAATATATTTTGGATCATATGGGCCTTGGATGTCATATATTAATCAATAAAGGATCCGTGTTCCTGATTGAATTTTGTATGACTCCTCTAGGAGCTTGTTGAATTATGAGTTGGGAATTATAGTTGTAAGGTTGTGATATTTTCAAGGTTTTGATACATAAACACATTTGTATGTTTTTACATGATTATGTTGTCTTACTAAATTATTATGTTGTGTTTGCTTATATTTGGTATACGATTCTTTATTGTAGATTAAAAATGTCTAAAAACACTTTATCATTGATTTTTGACAAAAACCAATTAACTGGTGATAGTTATAATGATTGGAAACGGAACCTAAACATCGTCCTATCCTTTGAGAAACTGAAATTTATGTTGACAACCCCTTGTCATCCCGAGCCTATGGGAAATTCCACCAACGATCAAATCTAAGCATATGATCCTTGGAAATATGCAAATGATCAGGCCCGCTGCTATGTTATGGCTAGCATGAACAATGTGCTGTAGAGGATTATGAGACTACCAAGCAAATCTTGGATAATTGAAAGACATGTTTGGAGGCCAGGCCCTAACAAAGAGGCAAGGGGCTCTTTGGAAACTCTTGAACTATAAATAGAGACTGGGGACGTCTATAAAGGAGCATATGATGTTAGTCATGGGTCATTGAGGCACAAACTAATGGAGCGGACATCAATGCTGAACCTTAGATGACTATGGTTTTTAAGACTCTGTCTAAGGAGTTTATCCCATTTAGGGTTACTTTTAATTTAAGTAATAGACAAGATATGACCTTAACAGAATTAATAAAATAGCTACAAGAATTTGAACTACTGATCAGGGAGTCTCCTGCTGGTGGTGAGGCCAATTTAGCAACTGCTTTTGGTTCCATTCCCAACCTTAGGAATGGAAAGAAACAATGGGCTAAGAACGAGAAGTCTTCTAATCCTGCTAACAACAAGAGCAAGAAAAAGAAGAACCCAAAGAAGCTAAAGTGCTTCTTTTGTGAGAAGGTCGAGCACATCAAGAAGAATTACAAGGACTTCCTTTCCTAAGGTGGTAGGTGTGATCTTCTGTATTTAGAAACTTGTTTGGTTGAGAAATCTAGTGACATTTGGGTACTAATCATGTTTGTGTTTCTCTGCAAGAGTTCAAAGAAACGAGAAGTCTGTTTCATGAAGACTTCACGCTTCGGATAGGCAATGGATTCTTAGTCTTAGCTGAAGCAGTGGGAGATGTCTATCTGTATTTTGATAATTATAGGAATTTAATTTTACAGGATTGTTTTTATGTTCCTAAATTTAAGAGGAATTTAATTTCTATATCTTGTTTATTTAAAGACTCCTATTGGTTTCTTTTAATAATAAAGTGGTGATTCGTAAAAATAAATCATTTATCAGTTCTAAATGGATACAAAATAATCTATATTTTATCAAACCTAAGATGGACTTACTGCTTAATGCTGAAATGAATGATAATAACTCTAAAAGACTTAAAACTTCTCACTCTAATAAGACTTATCTTTGGCATTTGTGCCTTGGTCATATTAACCAGAATAGGATTTAAAGGTTGGTAAGAGATGAACCTTTAAGTCACTTAAAAGTGGAATCTATACCTCAATGTGAATCATGTTTGGAGGGTAAAATGACCAAAAGACCATTTAGGTCTAAGGGTAATAGGGCTGAAGGGGTTCTAAAACTTATACCTAGTGATATTTGCGGATCGATGAACATCTAAGCATGAAAAGTGTATGAGTACTTCATCACTGTTATTAATGATTACTCAAGGTATAGGTATGTGTACTTGATGTACCACAAAAGTGAAACTTTTGACAAGTTTAGGGAGTTTCGAGGTGAAGTGGCAAAGCAATTGGGTAGACCCATAAAGACACTTCGATTTGATCGAGGTAAATAATACCTTTCTAATGAGTTCCTAGGACACTTATTAGAGAATGAGATTTTATCCCATTTGACTGCGTTAGGCACTCTGAAATAGAATGGCTTAGCGGAGAGAAGAAATAAGACTTTATTGGACATGGTCAAGTCCATGATGAGTTATTCATCATTGCCTTCAACCTTTTGGGGATATGCACCACAAACCGCATGTTATCTTTTGAATAACGTGCCATCAAAAGCGGCCCCTAAAACTCCTTACAAGTTATGAACGAGCAAGAAGACATCCTTAAACCATATTTGTATATAGGGATGTCCAGCTCATGTCCAGTTTGTTGAAAAAATAGTACACAATAGAATTTTAAAATTTTTATATCAGAGTATTTTTCAAAATACAAGTTTAACACGCTATATGCATAAATTAACCAGATTTTACTAACCTTGTATATGCCGAAAAGCTACCGCAATTAGTGAAGAGAAGTAACGTTTTAGAAGGACCTCAACCAAACTAGCCTTCTTTGTTATTCTTTATCCTCGATCGAAGTGAGTGTGGGCGCACATCGTTAAGCTTCTCCTCAGGTGGCTCTCCTTCCAACCAATTGAGAAATACCCAAAGCTATAATTCGTGATTTGTGAATGATAGCTCTCTGGGGAGTTCAAAGTCTCACTCTAGATTTCTCAACTAATCTAAATAATAAAGATACTTGCTCCCTTTTTATAGAGGTTAGGCCCAGGAGTTAATCCTTATCATATAAGGCCTCGAAAATTTTAATCAGAATCAAATTAGGATCAATATCTGATAAAATCTACATAGAAACATGTGATCCTTTTATCGCCCGATTGGTAGGTCGAACTGGTAGATCGGCCTGTCGAACCTCTTCAATCGGCAGGCCAAACTTGAAAATCGGCCTACCGAACCTCCGATAAAAGATCCTTGCGAATCTTTATTTCCCATTCAAGGTTCTAGGGATAAAGCCTCAGTTTTAATCAAATAATCTAATAGAGAACTTATCTAATTAAAACAATCAGATCTAGATAATCTCTAGGAAGATAGATATTCTTGATAATTTAATAAGTTTATCTTAAATTAATTTATTCAAAATTAATCCAATTAATAAACAGATATGAATTATCTAATCTTGATAATTCTACAAGTTTATCTTGAATTAATTTTATCACAAAATTAATTCAACTGATAAACAAATATGAATTATCTGATTTTACCAAATTTCAGCCAATCTGATAAATCTGATATAAGTCACTAATTATTAGAAAAGCACGCCGTATCATTACAAGATTTTTGTGAGCTAGCAAAGGGGACCAAATGGACCTATATAGTTTAAGCTCTTGATAATCATGAAACCCAATATCCCAGATATACATTTCACAATTATCAACTCCAACATTACTCCACTAAAAGCTTAGAGCTACACTTTCAAACTATATAGAATTACGAAGCCTGTATAGCTAAGTCTCCATGACATATCATAGTGTCTCGTATCCCCATAGGATTATTCATAATCGGCTTAAGAACAAGTTCTATCTTATCCCCTAATTATTTTTATCTTACGTTCCATTATCTCACCATTTGAAAACTTACCATCCATAGATGGTATACCATTCGATTATATTTATGTATCCAAATGGTTGAGTGCTCTAGTTTTTCAATTACAGGATAATCTATATAAAATGATATCAACTACTCCTAAAGAGGAGCTATGGATTCCATATCTATGAATAACAGGTCTATGCTATCAAGAGTCATGCCTCCAACGTACTAGCATGCATATCACTATAAAATATGGATGTCACCCTTTGGTACATCAAAAGACATAAGTCAAGACAATGGGCCCATTATTCATCTTAAGATTTAGATACAATACAAATGATTGTCTAAAGTGAATCATTTGCCGAGTCAAAATTATTAATCCAAATCAATTCACTTAATGTCCCGATCTAACACATCGTCACCTATGATAATGTGAAAATGTGCCAATTTTTTTATTTCTGTAGTCCACCTCCGATGGCCAAGATAAACCATCCCCCAATATGATATAGACAACATAACAATCTTTACATGAATAAAGCGCCAACTTTATTTCCTCGATTGCGGATCTTATGATTTAGACATTTACCTTAAGAATCGTGTCTTCTGCATAATTTGTCCATCATATGCCTAATTCTTAAAGGTTTAGACTAATAGTCTCAGACTATTATTTGCCTAAAAAACATTCAATAAATATGAACATAAAGAGGACAAGATTTGGTATATAAATAACAAATAAACTCTTTATTGATAAAAATGTTTCCAAAAACATATTACATTTTTACTCCTTAGGGCATACACATCTAACAATCTCCTACTTGCACTAAGTGAGTAAATATGATAATCTCGCATCCCTATAGCTTCCACATGCTTCTTGAAGACTCTCCTAATAAGTGTCTTCATGAATGGATCAGCTAAATTGTCTTCTAACGCGATTTTGCACACCACGACATGCCTGCCCTCGACGAAGTCCTTTATCACATGATTCTTTTGATCAATATGCTTACTCTTCTTGTGAAATCTTGGTTCCTTAGCATTAGCTACCACTGCACTGTTATCATAGTACAGTGATACTGCCTTTTCTATACTAGGAACTACCTTTAGATCCCTAAAGAACTTGTAGGGCCACACTGCTTCTTTTAAAGCATCACTAGCTGCCACATACTTAGCTTCCATTGTTGAATTTGAAGTGCAATCTTTCTTCACACTTTTCCAACCAATGGCACCACTGCCCAGAGTAAACACAAAACTGAAAGTTAATCTCCTCGAATCTAGAGAGGATTGAAAATCCGAGTTAGTGTATCTTAGAGGAGTTAAGTCCTCACTTGAATATACAAGCATATACCCTCGAGTCCTTCTCAAATACTTGAAAATATGCTTTACTGCAACCCAGTGGTTTAGTCCCAGATCTACCTGAAATCAACTTACAATCCCGATCGCATAACAAATATTCAGTCATGTGCAAAGCATGGCATACATGAGACTACTTATTGCCAAAGCATAAGGCACCTTTTTCATGTATTCTTTTTTTTTCTCAGACTTTGGAAAGTCTTTTTTAGAAAGAGTAATTCCAGACCTAGATGGTTGACCACCATTCTTGGAATTCTCTATTGCAAACCTCTAAGAATCTTATCTATGTAACCGGCCTGAGACAAAGCTCTCATTTTGTTCTTCCTATCCCAAAAAATTTGGATTTCGAGAACCAAAATTAGTCTCACCCAAGTCCTTCATGTCAAACTGCTTAGTCAACCATAATTAGACCAATGACAATGCCCCTACGTCATTGCCAATTAGCAAAATATCATCTGCATAGAGCAGTGGAAAAACTACCTTTCTATTCTTAATGTGTTTGTAAACACAAAGCTCATCCACATTTTATGAGAACCTATAAGTCTTGATCACTTGATCAAATCTTATGTTCCAAGAACGGGAAGCCTGCTTAAGTCCATAAATTAACTTTAGTAGCTTACAAACCCTTAGCCTTGAACCCATTTGGTTGTTCTATATAAATGGACTCATCAAGATAGCCATTTAGAAAAGCCGTCTTGACATTTATCTGTCAAATCTCGTAGTCAAGTGCAGCAGCTATGGACAAGAGAATCCGGATGGACTTAAGCATGGCTACAGGTGAAAAGGTTTTCTCGTAATCGATTCCTTCCTTTTGCATGTATCCCTTAGCTACCAGTCTAGCCTTAATGCTTTTGACTTTTTCATCCACTCCTCTTTTTCTCTTGTAGATCCCTATGGGTTTTACTCTTTCAGGTAAATCCATAAGCTCCTAGACCCAATTAGTCTCCATAGACTTCATCTATATGTTCATGGCCTCTGTCTAGAGTTTCAAATCACTATCCTTCATAGCTTCTGTGTAAGTATAAGGATCCCTGTCATGTTCATCTAGTTCAGCCAAGAAGGCCTCACCATTGAACATATACCTCTTGGGTTGACACCCGATCCTTCCACTATGCCGAAGTCCCTTAGGTTGTTGTTCAGGTTCGTTTGGTTTTTCTACACCGATTGGAGTGGTTTCTACCAAAACCCCCAAAGTGATTAGATCACTCCTTAACTCCTTAAGCACCACTTTGCTTCGAGGCTTAAAGTCGTCCATGTAACTATCTTGAAAGAAAGTTGCATGAGTTGAAACCACAACTTTATTTTCCTTTGGGTTATAAAAATAACCCTTTTTAATCTCTTTTGGATATCCTACAAACACACAAACTTCCGAACGTGCTTCCAACTTATTCGCATCCTTAAACAGGATATGAGCTGACATCTCCTTATGCGAATATGGTTTAATGATGTCTTCTTGCCCATTCACAACTCGTGAGGAGTTTAGGGACCGATTTTGAATGCATATTATACAAAAGATAACATGCGGTTTGTAGTGCATATCCCCAAAATTAAAACTGCATCAAAAAATATACCTTTTTTTGAAAAGTCACCGCTCTCTACTGGCATGCCGATCTGTGTGATCGGCCTACTGGTTATGATTCACCGGCCTACTAATATTTTTAGATCGGCCTACTGAACTCGAAAGTTCGGCCTGCCGCTAAAGCCACCAGATTTTTGCCCTGTTGATAGCTTGCCGAACCCAAGAGTCTGGCCTATCGATCCTGCGACAGTCAGCCTACCGAACTGGAGGGTTCGACATGCTACCGAGCAAAGATCACCTTTTTCTAGAAAATATAGTTTTTTATGTAATTTATTAATTTTATTTTTAACAATTGAAAAACATAAAATTAGAGACTCAGGAAATACTTGGGAATGCCATCATCCATCTTCTAGATTTGTCTTTTCCGAATGATTATATAATTACAAAATTCTTACAAATTTAAATTAAATAATAATTCATAGACAGGGATGATAGTTCGCTATCTAATTACATAAAAAATCTAGACACACATTCTAACATCTAAGGAACCGTAACCAGTATAAATTGATTAATTAATAAATAATTAAATAATAATTTAATCAACCATAATTAATTAATAAACATTCACCATATAATCCATGACAACGGATAAATATATAGAAATCTTAGAGTGACAACTCTCTAAAAAATTAAATTTAAGCATAAGAGAGATCAAGATCACATAATTTATTCATATAGTATGATTACAAACTTGCAAATCTATATAAAAACCTTGTCTCTGATACCAATTGTTAGAAAAATAGTACACAGTAGAATTTTAAAAAAATTTATATCAGAATATTTTTCAAAACACAAGTTTGACATGCTATATACATAAATTAACTATATCTTACTAACCTTTGTATGCCAAAAAGCTCTCGTAATCAATAAAGAGAAGTAATGTTTCAAAAAAACCTAACGAATTGGCCTTCTTTGCTATTCTCTATCCACGATCGGAGTGAGTTACGTTGTTCAACTTTTCCACCAGGTGATTCTCCTTCCAACCAGTTGAGAAATACCTAAAGCTATAATTCGTGATTTGTGAACAACAGCTTTTTGGGGAGTTACAGAGTCTCACTTTAGATTTCTCAACTGATCTAAATAATAATGAGACTCATTCCCTTTTTTATAGAGGTTGGGCCTAGGAGTCAGTCCTTACAGATAAGGCCTCATAAATTTAAATTAGAATAAAATTAGAATCAATATCTGATAAAATCTATGTGAAAACGCATGATCTAAATAATAATGAGACTCATTCCCTTTTTTATAGAGGTTTGGCATAGGAGTCAGTCCTTACAGATAAGGCCTCATAAATTTAAATTAGAATAAAATTAGAATCAATATTTGATAAAATTTATGTGAAAACGCGTGATCTTTTTATCGCCCAATCGACAGGCCGAATTGGTAGATCAGTCTTTCGAGCCTCCTCAATCGGCAGGCCGAACGTAAAGATTGGCCTGGATAAAAAGTTCTCTACGAATCTTTATTTTCCACCCGAGATTCTGGGGATAGAGCCTCAGTTTTAATTCAAATAACCCAATAGAGAAGTTATCTAATTAAAACAGTTATATTTAGATAATCTCTAGGAAAATAAATATTCCTGATAATTCAATAAGTTTATCTTGAATTAATTTATTCAAAATTAATCCAACCGATAAACAGACATGAATTATCTAATCTCGATAATTCAACAAATTTATCTTGAATTAATTTTATCACAAAATTAATACAATCGATAAACAAACATGAATTATCTAATTTTACTGAATTTTAGCTAATCTGATAAATCTGACATAAGTCACCAATTATTGAAAAAGCATGCCGTATCGTTACAGGATTTTTATGAGCTAATAAAAGGGACCTGATGGACCTATATAGTTCAAGCTCCTGATAATTACAAAACCCAATATCCTAGCTATATATTTCAAAATTATCAACTCCAGTACTACTCCACTAAAAGCTTAGAGCTGCACTCTCGAACTATATAGAATTACGAAACTCGAATAACTAAGTCTCCATGACATATCATAGTGTATCGTATCCTTATAGAATTATCCATAATCGGCTTAAGGACAAGTTCTATCTTACCTTCTTGATTATTTTTATCTTACGTTCCATTATCCCACCATTGAAAAACTTACCATCCAAAGATAATATACCATTCGGTTACACCTATGTATCCAAATGGTTGAGCGCTCCAGTTTTCTAATTACAGGATAACGTATAAAAGAGGATATCAACTACTCCTAAAGAGGAGCTATGGATTCCATATCTATGAATAACAGGTCTATGTTATCAAAAGTCACGCCTCCAATGTACCAACATGTGTATCACTATAAAATGTGGATGTCATTCTTTGATACGTCAAAAGACACAAGTCAAGACAACGGACCCACTATTCATCTCAAGATTAAAATACAATACAAATGATTATCTAAAGTGAATCGATTTATCGAAATAGATTATTAATCCAAATCAATTCACTTTATGTCCTGATCCAACACATTGTCATATATGACAATGTGACAATGTGCCAATTTTTCTATTTGCAGAGTCCATCTCGGATGGCAAAGACAAACCATCTCGCATTAGGGATATAGACAATATAACAATCTTTGCATGAATAAAGCGCCTAACTCTATTCCCTCGATTGCAGACCTTATGACTTAGACCGTCATATTAAGAATCGTGTCTTCCCTATAATCTATTTATCATATGCCCAATTCTTAAAGGTTTAGACTGACATTCCCAGACTATTGTTTGCTTAACATACATTCAACAAATATGAATGTAAAGAGGACAAGATTTGGTATATAAATAATAAATAAATTCTTTATTGATAAAAATGTCTTCAAAAACATATTGCATTTTTACTCCTTAGAGCATACACGTCTAACAAAAAGTGCCTTTTTGGAACTAGTTTCAAAACAAAACACCTATTTAGTGACAGAGTTACAATTTACAACCAACAGAAGACTTATTGCACTAGAAAAACTACAGAGTCTACAGTTTACAGTTTTGCCAAATTCGGGATCTATTTTAAAATATAATTTTTGACACGAACTTTTTACATAACTTTAAGACTAATCAATTTTAGAGATTGAGGTTGTAGTTATACAGCCTCAGTCTTTGTAACTTTAATACTGTCATATTAAAACAATATGTTATAACTTCTATTCAAAAAAAAAGTAAGAACAGTAGTAATATTGAGTTCGGGAGGCCAATGTGTCTTGTGTAATCACTAAACAAGTTTTTGCTTCATGATTATTGAATTACTTGAGTTAATAGAGACATTAATTTAGTTAGTTTTGCATGTTATTTTGCTCGGCACTTGGGAGAGGAAGTGAAATTTCATTTGGAAACCTATGAATGATTTGAATAAAATCAATCAACAACCCATAGAATTGGACAAGCATAGTTGTGTAAAGTGAAATCAAAACCTCCTAGCCTCATTTACCATTAAGTTCCCTTCAATCCTTTTCTTTGATTTGCCTTTTCATTTGTTTTGTTCAATTTATTTAGTTAATCATTTTATTTAGTTATTCCAAAAATTAAGTTGCCTAGATAAAATTAGAGTGATTGTAGTTGTGAGAATTAGTTAAATTTTAGAAAATCAATCTCTGTGGGACGATAATTTACTTTCACTATAGTACTTGTGACTATGTATACTTGCATAGGACTATGGGTCCAACCCTAAATTGACCTTATTTTTCTCATGTCACATTCAAGACCTAAACTTGACTCGTCCCCAAAACCTGTAAAAATGGCATCATTTTTGAGTCCTGTTGCCGTGTCATGACCTGTATTGTCACCCCTACATCAATATGGTTCTCTACCATCCTCCTAGAATCCACCACCTGAGTAAATGTCAATGTGTATACAAGGCATTGGAATAATATTTTTTTTGGTACCTCAATGTGAATATTCAATCATTGAGATACTACATTGAAAAAAAAAATGTCAAATTATGTGTGATATTATTTCAGAAAAAATAGCACCAGGGTGTTTGTGTGATGTTGTTTACAAAAACATGGTATCTTAATAAGATTTTTCAAATATTAAAATACCAAACTACAAAAATGTCAAATTATAGAGTAGTGCTTATATTTTCACAAACAATATCTTGAAAATGGGTTTTAGTACCTTGTGTTTTAACTTAGGATTATTTACCTTTTCATGCTCTATATTTTAGGTTTATTCAAATAATATATCTTAGTTTTTGATCTTATCAAATTTATACATTCAGATTAGATTTAATACATAAATTTATACGTTTGTCTAATTAATTTTTAATTTTGACCTAAGAAATTGTCCAAAATACCTTTAAATTGAAAATAAGACAACTTTAAAAACTTTTAAAAAACTTTATACTAAGGTTTTTGTATTAAAAAATGTATAAAATACCTCAAAAATAGGAGTTTTGTGTGTTTTTATTTTTGTTTTTTTTCTTTTTTTTTGAAATTTTAATTTTTTAATCTTTTTCTTAAGGATAATTTGATCATTTTAAAGGTCAAAATCATCTATTGACTGAGATAAGATATAGATTTGTGTATTAAATCTAATATGAAGATATACATTCAATAAGATTGAAAACCAAATGTATAATTTTGAATTAACCTAAAACAAAGGGTATAGAAAGATAAATATCCCTTTAACTTAATATTATATTGACATCTCGTTGTTTAAAAAATATAAAAACAATACCTTGCAATTTTTTAAATTATCATTCTAATATTGTGAACATGTTTTTTGAGACATGAAATTTTCAACTTATTCTGTTATTAACAAACACAAAATTAATTTTGTCAAATTATTAGCAAAGTAAAAACAAAATATTAAACTAAAACCCATCATAAAAAATTAGGTTTGTGATTTTTTTATTTTTTTTCAAATTTTAAGTTTTATACTTCAATAGTTTTACAAAATTATGAATTAATTGAGGTTCCTAATTGAAATGGTAAATTGAATATTTTATGTCAAAAAGAATAGAGTCAGGTATTGAATTAATATTAAAAAAAATTAATTCATAATTGTAAATTCTTTTAATAGTGAGGTATAATTTTTTTTGAGAATACTCTAGACAAATATTTTTTTATCTTAAAACATATCAAAAATGAAAAAATTCTAAAAAAAGGTCATTTTAGCTTTTCAAAAAGAGGGTCAATTTAGCTTTTGAAAGATTTTTTTTGAAGTGATATGTTTGTTTTTGTTTTTTTTGAATCAATACATTTGTTTTTATTAATTTTAATTAAATTAAAAAAAATTCACTTTAATTATTTTTTAAACCAATTGATTTATTGTAATTTGTTAGGAAAAAATATGTAGATTTATAATAATATATTCTTATTAAGGTTAGTTTAATAATTTTAAATTATAAAAACATAAAAGCTATAATAAAAAAGCAATCTATGAATTGTTTTTTAATTTTTTTCATTGAGAAGTAGTTTTTAAAAGCATTTTTACAAAAACAGGTCCAAACGCTTTAAAATGGGGATTTTTAAAAAGGGATTTTTGGAGGAAAAAAATTTGATGAATGGATTCTTTTTTTTTTTGGCATCAAAAAACTAGTTTTTTGACACCAAAACAGTTCCAGTTTTTTTTTTTGCCATCATATTTAGATTCCTCTCTCTGATATAGTTTTTTTTTCTCTTTTTTATAAAAAAATTGAGAGAGTTTTAATGCTAAAAAAATTTTTTTTTTAATTAAAAAAAAAAGATGCCATATTCTTAATTTGAATTTTTTTTTTGACCTTTTTTTCGAATTAACCCCTTTAAACTGCTTTGGGTGATTGTAGGAGGTTAAAAGTAGCTTCAAAAAGACCGTACCAACAAGGCCGTAACGTCGTCAGAGCTTAACCGCTTCTAGCATCATCCGATTATTGTCGGAAGCACTTGCACGCAACAACATTCACAAACCCTAATCTTCCACATTCCAACCTCCATTCTCATTTTCCCTCCCTTTCTCTTGATTTTCGGACAATTTCTCAACAATTTTCCCGGCGCCAAATCAGTCCTCGAAATCTCGAGCTCCGATCATGGCCGGCGAATCTGCGGCAAGCGCTGGCGATTCCTTCATCGGAAGCTTCATCAGCCTAATTTCCAAGTACGAAATACGTTACGAGGGTATTCTCTATCATATCAACGTTCAGGACTCCACCATCGGCCTTAAAAATGGTATTCCTACTCAATCTTTCTGCGATTATTGCACTTCCTTTTTTTTTTTTTGTATTGTGTACGTGGAAATTGAGCTATCTGTAGTGTATAAATCCATAAAAGAATGATGGAAAGTCGGTTCTACGATCATATTTGCTTATGCTTTATTTGGATTAGAACGTAAAATTGATGAGATTTGAGAGTTTGAATTTCAATGCGATGATTGAAATGGTACCGAAAATCTGGATTTAAGTTCCTACTATGACTCTATCTTTTTCACGTCTACGTTGATTTAGGAAAAAGCATACACTCACAAATGCTAGGAAACGTGAAATAATACTTTAATGGAAAATTTACTGGTCAAATTGAGAACAAGTAGATATAAGTTTCTTCAAGTCCTGGAAATTTAGGGGCTGTTTGCTTGGGAAAATTTTTCTGAATGAGAGAATTGAGTCTATTTGTCTGAGAATGTGGGGCCAGGATGGAGAAAGGAGTGGAAATGGAATTTTTGGGGAGTTCTTGATAATTTTTACTCGAGAATTTTTGGTTCGTAGATTTCATCTTCTGTTTCTTGATATTAATGTTTTTGGAGGAAGCACAGTTATATGGTTTGTTTTCCTTTGTTAACCTTCTTTATTTGCAGTATAGTAGGATTTCAAAGAAGCAGTTTACTCTTTTAAGTTTCTTAGTACCCACAAGAGTCGCACACTTAGGAATACTTGTATTTGCTAATATGGTTGCCTATCATACTTTAGTAAAGATTTTAAATGCGTGTGCTTCGACTATGCTACCTATGAATGATAATATTGTATTTATTTTATAGGAGATCTTCGTTCCCTCGTTATGGCTCTTGCATTAGCTACGCTGGAATTAGTTGTGACTATATTACAACGTTATGTTTTTAGGATCTTAATCGGCTTATCCTTTTCTTATTCCTTACTATTGTTGATCATTGTCGAAATTGGTCATCTTTAGTGTCGTAAATTTCTAAATGATGTTGCAGTTAGGTCATACGGAACGGAGGGGCGAAAGAGGGATGGCCAGCAAGTTCCTCCAAGTGATAAGGTCTATGAATATGTTCTGTTTAGAGGAAGCGATATCAAGGTAACTCTTTCGTCAAGGACATTTTTTTTTTGTATTGTAGTTTTCGTTCCTCTTCTTTGCCATGGGATTTTTTTCTATATCATGTTCATGTGTCTAAGGCTCTTGTTTATTTCCCTTTCATTCAATTTTAGTATCTCATTTGATATGGACTGTAGCTTGCTGATGTAGATTTTGAATTTATTTTAAACCTGTCTCCAAAGATCTTGTCATGTAGGTGGCAATACAAATTTACACATGCAATCATTATGCTATCTTGTTTGTACTTTGTGACAGAAACTCTTGCAAATCTGTCTTGTGATTTCTAAACACGTGATCATAACCTAATTGCTGGCTTGTCTATTTCAAATGTTGTTGGTTATGCTGAATCAGTGGTTTAAGTTTTAAATCCTTCCATCTTCATTCCTTTTTGTGATTTCAGGATTTGCAAGTTAAGTCCTTCCCTCCTGCCCCAAAAGAACAGATTCATAATGATCCTGCTATCATTCAGGTATCAGCATTCTAGTGCCCCTGTTTTTTTGTATGCACTTGTAGACACATATGAAATGTTATTTCAATTGTAGCTTAAACAATTTCCAATGAAATTCTGTATTTGGCACAATAAGCGTATATTTAGTATATTTGACATATTGTTTTAGTTCTTAAATGCATAATGCTATTTTAAATGCTACATCGACCTTTCCTCGTATTTTTTTTTTTTTTATTTTGATGATAATAAAGTTTTAAGCTTTGGAATTTGTAAAAAGGAAAAATTTTACATTTCAAAAATTGAAAAATGGGAACAGTTAATAATCAAGTGAAAAAGTCATCATATAAACACATAGCATGGCATATGCCAAAATTTGGCATTCGCTTGCTTTTTGGTTAATATTTTGACTATTTCTATATGCCATAATATTTTGACATTTACTATAGTATTGTATTTTAGTTTTTTTTTTTTTTTTTTTTTAAGTTTTAAATTTATAATTGGGTTAGAGATGCTCTTATTGTTTAAGAGTAAATTTGTTTACTTATTGGTTTATTGATTTATTTATTTTTTGGTTGGCAGACACAGTTTGCTGGGGTCCCTGCTGGTTCTTCACCATTGACACCAGTTGGTGGTAAGAACAGTTTGACAGAATCAACACAGTGGCAAGATACCCCTGCTTTGACAAGTAGAGGGCATCCTGGTACTTTGCCTTCACATCAATCTGTTACCCAACAATCAGAACATTCCACTGTGGCTCAGACAACAATGTACCAGCAAGGATACAACGGGGCATCTGTTGGCATGTCTCATCCTCCACAGCACCACATTAATGTTCAACCCTCATCAGTGATGTCAAACCCCTCGACAATTCAGCCATTTATGCAGGCTCCTGAAATTCAGGAATCTACGACTTTAAGATCAGTCAATACATCAGAATTTAGGACCCCTGTGTCTTCATCTTCCACGTCTACCTCTGTAAATCCAAAGTTTTCGCCATCTCTTTCTCCTGTGCAATACTCTGCTTCTCTCGATGTGCCATCCTTGTCCACTCAGGCATCCCTACCATCTCATTCCACTTCACTGACTGCTAGTACGCTGACTACGGCTTCAATTCCTTCATCTCGCCAAGACCTGAACATAAATGAAAGTCACATTGTTCATCAAGCTGTTTCTAACTCGACAACGGTGCTACCTGTCCAGTCTGTACCATATCCTACATCACCTTTTATGGGTTCAAATTTAAGTCCCTTGCTAACACCACCCCCATCTTTGTTAACACCTGATCAATCAGCGCATTCTGGATCTTACATACTGTCCTCCACACAGAAGCTGTATCCTAATCAGAAAGACATGGGTGCTGTGGCACCAATGCAAGCTACTTCTTCCTCAATTCCTGCTCCTCTTACTCAAGCACCACTATTGCCATTGCCGACTTCAACACAAAAGGTGTGATATATTTATATTTATTTTTCTCCTTTGTCAGCAACTCTCTTGTGGCTGTTTTGAAACTATCTGTTATACCTTGTATTGTCTGGTTACTGAACCATTTTGGGAGAGATTTCTTAATTTTTTGTACGTATGTGAGAAAGAGAAGTGAAAAAAGAGTTGATGGAGGAGTTAAATAAATGGTGAAAAATGAAAACATCTGCTGGCTGTTCGTAATTATTAAGATTTTGAAGACATTGGACAACATCATCTTTGATTGCTTTCTGCTCGTTTGTTGTTTTATTCTCTCTCTGGTGGGCGTTTTTGTGGTGGGCGGGGGGGTGGGTGGGGTGGGGGGGTGGTAGGGGGTGTGGTGTGTGGGTGTCTGTGTGGGGGGGCAACATCTTATTTGGTTGCTTTTTGCTCATTTGTTGTTTCATTCTCTCTCTCTCTCTCTCACAATTTAATTCTTAATGCAGGCTGTGCAGTTCACTGAAGAGTTTGACTTTATGGCTATGAATGAGAAGTTTAAGAAGGATGATTTATGGGGTTACCTGGGAAAAGGAAGACAAATGGATAGAGCAGAGGGAGTACAGGACAGTATAGCCGGTCATCGAGTGGAAGAGAAAGAGGGTCATAGCTCATTAAGCAATCAAAAGGTAGGACTTGCCACAATTTGTGTTTCTGGTTTTGATGTTTTCTTGGTCTAGTGAATATCAACTGTAAACTTTGTGGAAGTCTTATTGATTCTTTATGCAGCCTGCCTATAATAAGGATGAGTTCTTTGACTCAATTTCCTGCAATGCACAAACTCGTGGGTCAAGAAATGGACAGAATCGGTTTTCTGAGCGAATCAAGCTGGACACTGAGGTATGCTTATTGTTATGTTCTTGTTTGCACCTTTAAAGTTAGATAATAACCAAAATTGTAAGAGAGCACATTCAAATAGGAGTTTAGTTTTTGTCCCCTGATAACTTGTTTTGTTTTGTTTGTTTGTTTTTTTAATATTTTATTTTATCAGACATTTGGATTTCAGCAGAGACCTAATCCAGGTTATGGTGGCTATGGTGCTGGCGGGCGTGGTGAGAACTTCAGGGGCTCCCATAACTGGGGAAGGGGATACGGCTACGGTGGAAGGGGACGTGGAGGAAACCTGCCGTTCTAGTGCTGGTCTGCAATTTAGTGCTTTTTAGAGCTCCTCGGTCTTTTCTCTAAGTCATAGATATACTTGATATGCTTCTTCTTCCTTATGAAACCTTAGCTTTATGGGGTCTGAATTTGGAAGTTAATGTTGGGAACATGGGGATTCGGGATTCTTGTGTCAAATGGTGGGAAAGGAACTCTCAAGTACTAATATTTCGTTAGTTCATGTATTTTTAGTGCTCATGAACTGGGATTCTGCACCCTATGTTTCAATTTCTCTGAGTTGACCACTGCGGACGAAGGAAATTATATTCTAGATGAGTTAGTTTTCTATTTTTTTGGTTTATAAATTCGGGTGTTCAAGTTCTCTTTCTTCTTTTCTGGATTAATATGTTAAAGATTCTTAGCGGAAATCATGTGAAGCAGGGAAGTAATATAGTTTCCTCTTATGGTAAAATTTAGAACTATTACATGATAAAATTAAAGAATTAGGTCCTATTTTGTTACGGGAGAGTTTTAATACAGTGGTGTTTACGTGGTAATTAGATCACCAATTGTGGTAAATAATTACTTTTTCCCTTGTGTTGCATGGTTTTATAATTTTTTTTTTTCTACCCATCAACCACCAGTGGCTTATTTGACCTGCTACACGTGCCAGTGAAAGTTTCCATTATTTTTATGAGCTGTAGAGGTTTGGCTCTCTCTGCCTTCATTGTCAAACAGAGTTTTGCTGCTCCCAACTTCTCTTTTGTGAAGCCATTTTGTGCTTTCCTTCCTAGCCATTACAGAGGACAAAAAAAAAGGTCCTCTTACTTTGACTATATTTTTGTCACACGGTTGGAAGGGCTTGAGACAACATATGTTTTTTTTTTTTAATCAGCACAAGTGGGCTCCACAGGATACCTAGCACCTATTCACTCGGTTACCAAATGGGATTTGGAAGTAAATGTACAAGAAAAGCAGAAAGAAGTAGATACAAAATATTTATATATTTTTGAATGTGATGAAAAAGAATTATCAGGTGATAAGGAAAGCGTCCATGTGGGAATGTGGAGCATTGAGTGCCTTTCCTAGAATTTCAGCCTAGTATTGGTGCTTGTGGTCCAACTCTTCTGTTAGCTGTCAGATCGGGGGAAAAAAAGAAAATCCTGTATTGGCAATGTTTGCGCCTTACTTTTCTCTATATTTATTTTATTCCTTTCCTTCAGACTAAAGCTTTGGATCCAACTGGTCATGCACTGTGCATTCTTGGTCAGCCTGTGTCTTCTTCCTAGTCTTGGATGTCACGGCGGAACTGAGCACGAAGCCAGTTGAGATCAGCACCAAGATAGCGGATCCGAAAAATACGCCATCTTTGACGATATAGCATTTGCCATTCAACCATCCATTTCCATATGCCTGCCTCCTACTCATACTCGTGGCACCCCCCAAAAATGTCACAGCAATTCCAAAGCTGATCCTGCATGTCTCCCAATGGAACACCAGCTTGTATTGGTTAGTTCTTTTTTTTTTTTTTAAAAAAAAAATGAATATGAGAAAGAAAAGAGAGAAACCAATACAGTTTCCAGCTGTCTATGTGGTGTGTTTTGGCCTTTCATGTTAAGAAATGCTAAAATAATAGCACGAAAAGGCAGGCCACTAAGGTGGGCTGGGGTTGCTCACACAAAAGAGATGTCAATTGTTGGAACTTACTAACTTAACAATGTTGCAAACGAAGAATTATTCTACAGATTAGGGGTACTATGTAATCAATAATTTCTGGTTGTGGACATTTAAATTGACATAAATAAATAAACGAGAAGGATATGCCAAGTATTGTCACTTCGGAAATGTACATTTTGATAGGAGACCTACCAAGAGAAAAACAGAAGAAGAGTCAAAATCATTGGTGTTTTGGCCTTGCAACTGCTTTTCTTCTCCCTCGTACAGCAATTTCTGCACACCACCAGATTACCGATGATTTGCGTGATGCACAGACAAACCAAAGCCGCGATTCCGAAGCCAAATGCATGACTTCCTGGCATATAGCAGAATCTTCCATCCAACTTGAGGTCGTTAATCTACAATAGAGAAAAAAAAAAAAAAAAAAAGAAGAAATGGTTCTAGACACAAGCTCAAAAGAAAGGAAAAAAAAGGGTGCCTTGATGGGGCTTGAAAGACCACCTTGGCTCTGTTGAATTCCGCGGCTATGCAAGATACAGCGGAGGAGGAGCCGAGGAAAGTGATGATAACGTTAGAGAGGATTGTCAGGAGCCCATGTTGGTGTTTTCTTTCCATGCGGTTTCTTGGGAGGAAAAGCTTGAAAGCAGAGAAGAATAAAGAGGAAAAGAATTACAAGGGTTGTTGAAGCTTATAAGTCAAGGGATACAACAAAGATAGATTGGTGGTTTTCTTTTTTTTTTCCTTCGTTTTTTTTTTTTTGGAGTGGGAGGATTCTTGGGTTTGGTTCCTCCTGGCTGCTTCTTCTTCTTGTTGTTCCCGATCCTTTGGGTTCTTCTTGCTTTGCATTGGTTGAGCCTTTTGTATGAAGAGATCATTCACTGCTTGCTTTAAGTGAGAGATACCAATCCTAGCCTAATTTAGCCGGCTTTGGTTTGGAATATTTGTGAACATTTACAAATCAAACACTTGCTTTGGTGTGGAGCTAGTCAACTGACGCAGTGGTGGGTTGTCAAGAGAGAGATGTGCAAGTGCAACTCACCAAGTGTATAGATGGCGATGGCAAACTATATGTCGTTGTAATTATAATAATAGGGTCCTATGTTATTGCAATTTAGCTTTTTGAGGGTGGATGAGAGATCCATATATTTATTCTCTAAAATGAGGTGCAAATTGCCAAGTGCTATATCACAAGAGTCATAAGATGGATGCTCAATTTTCTCTGTTTTATCCCTTCTACGGAATGGTAGGGCCATTGACTAGGAAAGGTCTCAGTTCAGTACAATTTCGGAGGCCTAATTGCTAACCTCATTTTTGGATGTCAATTAAGGCCCTTGGAAATTGAAAAAAAGAAAAAAAGAAAAAAAAACCCTTGATTAAAAGCGCTAATTTGGTGTTCTCGTGCATATTATGGGTTCTTTAATTCATGTTCTCTAATGAAAGTCAATATGTTATCAATCTTTTTTAATAGTCTCTTTAAAATAAATGGTTATATTTTTTTAATTAGAAAAAAGGCCTCTTTATTAATTATATTTAAAATAACAAAAATAATCTTCACTATTATTAATAAACAATAGTACATTAATGATATGCTCTAGTACATCAATGATAAAACAGAGTATATTAATGATAAATTGTAATATATTATTATTAAACAGCCTAGTATATCAATAATAAACTTTAATACATCAGTGATAAACTTATAAATAGCAAATCCTAATAGAAAAACTTAAAGTATGAATAATAAACGAGTGATAAACTGTAATATATCAATGTCAAAAACCTCTCCGGTATATCAATGATAAATCCCAACACATCAATAAATAATAAATCCTTACAAAAAGGCCCAAACTTTCACGTTCTCTTTTCTCTCTCCCTCTCCTCTCACTGCAACCTTAGGCAACCTGCTCTTCTTTCTTCACAGCCCTTATCGCGTTGCATTGCCATTGGAAGAGAAGATCGACATCACCTTTTGTGGTCTGTCTAATGCCAACAAGAGAGGACCCTTTGTCTTCTCAGGCTCGCATGAGCTCGTTGTTGTCGTCGTCCATCGCACTTCGACGAGCCAATAGTAGGAGAAATCGCAACTACAACACCAGATTCCGTCGGTGTCAAGGATGTGAAAAAGGAGAGAGAGACTCACAGATGTAGCCATCCCTCGTCGATCGTCCTCAGAGTTGATCTTCATCATAGCTCACAATGATGATGACGAATCCATCATGATTCGTTGATAGAGACACCAAAGAGAAGAGAGAGGAGAAAGGGCGATAGATAAAGACAAAACTAGAGGGAGAAGGTGAGTGTGAAATTGAAAAAGTACAAAAATATACAAAGGAGGAGTGTTTGGATGGCTATATCCTTAATTCTAAAAAAGTTGGAACAAAAATTTTGTTAATGGTGAAGGATGAGCCATCCAGCCTAATTTTCTTAAAACAAATCGAGTTCCTAACTCGAAAAAAGTGCATAATGATAAAGGCATACCGTTGACAATCAATAAAAAATTAACATATCTTAATTTTTTCTTTGATGAGTGACCTCTTAATCCAAGAGTAATTAACACATCCTAATTATTTTTTTGATTAGTAACATCTTAATCAAAATTTTAACCTGTAACCATACACATTAGAAATTAATTACATGTGAATGCCGCTACAAGAGAATTAATTGAGAGATTTAAATTTTGGCCAAAAAAAGGGGGGTAAGTTGTGAATGCCATTGATAGTTTTGTCCCTTTTGGGCTAGCTAGGGAGGTCCCAACTCTCTGCTTTTTATTATCCATCTCGTACTTTGAATCTGATAACTGACTATTTTTTTTTTTTTTAATTTGTTTTGGCTTCGGTACTTAAAAAGGGTACTAGTTCTCTTTTAATTATTGAGAGCTATTTAATAGGATATGAACAAGGGCAGGTACAGTCTAGGGATGGCTCAACTTGGTGAAGAGATCATTTCTGACTAATAAGAATACTAATAATAATAATAATAACAAAATAATAAGGGAGTGAGATAGTGAAAGAAATTTAAAGGAAAAAGATAGTGGCATTAGAAAAAAAAGTAAAGTAAAGAGAGTGAGCATTATTCGTTTCTTTTTTTATGTTTATTTAATTATTTGATGATGCAAGGAAAACAGTCATATTTTTGTTTTAGTATTTACTTATTTAGGAGTAGGGATCTTATTTAATGTAATTATTAAAATATCCTTTTTATATTACTAATAGCTATTAAATAATAGCATTTAAATTTAGACATCTAAATAAATATAATATTCATTCTCTTTGATAAGGTATCAATGCGAAATGGTGTAGAAAAATTGGGGTTTTTTTTCTTCATTCCTTATATTGTATAGGGCTCACAAAATTCTTATTATTGATTTTATAAATAAACACAATATTTAAAGGAAAATAGAATCACTCTTTACTTTCTCTTTCTCTTTGATGCAAAGTAAACGTAGCTTAAGTGTAGGACAAATTCCATGATCTAAATTTTAATTTATAGGTAAAAATCTTCCTGTATTAAATTTTGTTACTGCAATCCTTAGCATCACTTAAAAATTTAGACCAAAAATGTCATGTGAACAACAAGCTGAAAAACAATGTCCAGCATCATCAGAGCAAGAAAAGAAGGAAAAAAAAAAAAGATTATAAGAACAACAAACTTCCAAGCGGGGGGGTTGCCTTGCGGAGAGAGGTGGGGAGGAGCTGGCGTCGTCGGAGTTTGTAGGAGCTTGCAACGTTGGAGCAGGTGTGGAGCTTGGTGATATAGAATCTGAAACTAACTAGCTAGCAACTGCAATTTACAAAAGATTTAAAATATGAAACTAACTAGTAAGCCCTTGTGATGATTGGGAGATATGTTTACTTTGCTTGATTCGTTTAGTTATATATTCTTTACGTGTGTCATTTCTACTTTTGTTTGTATTTGCAGATCTTTCTTTCTAAATTCTTTCAAGTCTTTCCTTTAATTTTCCTCATTATTACGCGGCTAACACTGAGAACAGTTTCATCATGAACTGTATGTGTATAAGGGGCGATGATATTTGTCATCACTTCCTATTAGTTAAAAAGATTCACGTCCAAATTTTGTAACCCACAAATTATGACACATTAACCGATATAAGCTTTTGTTCTCTAACTGGTTAAGAAAAATGGTCGTAAATAGCATTGGTAGTATTTGCATTGGTAGCATTTTTGAAGGATTTTTCTTGAGTGATTTGCACCGATCATCTTTCAACTCTTTAATAAGTGACACTTTAATCTCTTTTTTTTTTTAATTTTAATAAATTAGTTCCTCAACTCTTAAACTCTTGGCAACTAATAAACTCCTATCAAAATCCATTAAAAACCTCAAGGAAAAATACACGTGGGTGTCACGTGAGGATAGTAAGATTAAAATTACTAAATTGTTCCTGTTCATCTCTTACAGCCATAATTTTCAAGTTTCCAAAAAAAAAAAAAAGAGAAATTCCCTTCAACAGTCAATCCCAGAAGCTCTATTGGCCGGTCAAATTTCAGTTCAATGAGCATGATATTGATTCCTAGTGAATCAAAGAAAGAAAGAAAAATACTGACGATTACAACCAAACCAAACAACACATGTTTACTAATTTAATTTACAAACTCAAGTTCAAGCACAAATTTTTAAACTTTTTTTTAAAGAGAGAAAAAAAGGAGAGAGAATTAAAGATCCTAAATCAACATGGATAATAGAAGATCTGAAATTAATTGGAGAAAGAAATTAAAAAAAAGAGTACCAAAAGTGAAGATTTGCACAAACCATTGTCGAGTATATTAAGCTGAGTTTTAATTCTTCCCATGAAATCCATGACTTCTTGAATGGGCCTTGTCAGCTCGAGCTCTCCGACACACATCATCGAGCCCCCCGCTACAGTGGCCCTAGAAAACGTCACGATCCATTCTCCTAACCCAGCCGCAAATCGTCGCCTCCCAACCCCACCCCAAATCTCCCTCCTCGTCTGGTCCTCTCTCTCTACATATGCCCACCGACCCAGATTGAATATAATCCCTATTGACCAAATTTTTTTTCACTTTTTTGAGGAATTAACACATAAGATTTTGCGGTTATGGACAAAAAAGATGCACTTAAGCGTAGTCACAAACAAGCACCATCATCAGAGAAGAAGGTGAGGAAAGAAGAGAGGGAGATTAGCAAATCAATGTTTTTTTGGATACATTAAGAGGAAGAGATAGTTTTTCTCAAAAAAATAAAAAAAAAAAAAAGAGAAAGGAGGAAGAGATAGTAAAAATAGCATTATACCCTTTAAAAAAGGGTCATATGGTGCATGCATGCGTGATTCCGTGAAGTTTTTAACGGATTTTGATAGAAGTCCATTAATTGTTAAGGGTTTAAGAGTTGAGGAACTGATTTATCAAAATTTAAAAAGGAGAGATCAAGATATCAGCTACTAAAGAGTTGAGAAACCAACGATGCATGTTACTTTTTTTCATATCAATGTATAGTAAAGATGTGGACCCTGTAAATTAGTCACACTAATAGCGCACCAACAGTGATTCATACTTCGAACAATTATTTGCAATAAATTATTAAGAAGGGAAATTATATAAAACAGTCTCAATTATAAAGCACTTTCACTTGATCAATTTAGTTAGTTATGTATGGTGATGGAGTGATTAATTACTTTGCAAATTGAAAAGGTAATTGCTAATAACAAGAAGGCACATATAGAAGGCCCTTCACATATAGCACATGCAAATAATGCCCATATCCTAATTATTAATTAATAGTCAGTCCTAATTGTGTTATTGTACTGGGATTGACTACAAAACAAGCCAAAATAGTCGTTTAATTGAAGATGATCAGGCATGGAAGGTGGTGACTTCAATAGAGGCCTTGGTGGGATAATTAACAACGGGAGCCTCATAGTTGCAGAAAAGCTTATATGAGGAGATGAGGGAAAGCACTGCGTAGCAAACTACAACAACAAATGTAACAGCCACAGAAGCAGTGGCTTTGTGACAGAATGAGCCGAAAGATGAACAAGCCGAGCTCCAAGAGATGGCCGCGTTCCCCTTCAATGCCAGGTACAGAACCTCCGCCGACACTGCTCCGCCCGCCAATACTAAGTACGTCATCACCTATGACGGATTTAGAACTTTATTTCGGTGAGAATAAGTTCCTTTTGAATTTAAGCAAATATCTTTTCTTAACGATAAATTTGCTAATAATGCTTAATCATAAAAAATTATTTAGTATAGAAAAAATACGTTTATCCTTCCAATATGTTTAGGTATATACGAACATTGATATTATAAGTTAGAGAGAACTATAATATAAGGAATGTTTACGATTTTACACACTGTCTTTTGAGTTTATAAAAAAAAAAAAAAAACGATCTTATACATTTGAATTTCAAATCCATGTTAAATGTGAACCTTTTTCAAGTTAACAACTGATATCAACCTTCGTATTGACATATTTACCCTTTCGAATTTATAGACAAACTTTAATGGAATACTCATCTTTGCAGTTTAATTAGCTTGAAAAAATACACAAGTTTTTATGTTTTTTTTTCTTCGTTTTTCAAACGTCAAGTCTTAATTCATTTCTAGTAATAAGATCATTTATACGCTATAAAGATTAAATTTGATGGTTCAACTAAAGAAGGTATAAATTAAAAAATTGATTATGAATTGAATTTTAAAGGCAAAAAACGTGAGATGGGATGTACACGGTAAAAATAAACATGCAGAACATATATATGTGATTAGTAAGTGTATAATTTGTGTGAACATATGAAACTGGCGTGTGTACTATTCTTCTCGACGTAGAGGATTTAATTTCAAACAGAATGACGCTATATTCTATATGATTATTTTTTTTGTGTTTTTAGTTAGAAAATTTTTCGTTTCTATGAGGTTATAACTCCATTACTGACAAAACTGTAGATCCCAGTTTAATATATAGTATACTTTTTAGATTAGGTCCTATTATTTTATGAGTAGCGACGTTGTAACTCCATAGGGTTAGCAATCCTATTTAATTTCATAGAGTTATAACCTTAATACTAACAAAAGAGTGAGACTTAATCTCAAAAGTATACAACATACTAGATTATGACCCATAATTTTACGAGTAGCGGTGTTACAATCTAATGGGAATCAAAAAGGTTTTTCTTATTAGATATTTTCTCTTAGATCTATTGAATCTTGTGTATGTTTGGGCTTTCATTCTAGATGGACAAAGGATCAGACAAATTGGTTGCTTAATTAATTAAAGTGATCTATTGCTACTTAATTCGATTTTTTTTTTAATTTTTTATAAATTAGGAGAGAAAGAGAGAGAGAGAGTGAGAGAAAGAGAGGGACCTGATCAAGGACGAAGAAAGTCCAGGCTTGAGAGATTTTAGGAGGACGAGGCATTGCTGCAATCACTGCCGAAAGAAGGGAATAACCTGCACAAATCCCGTTCACATGCACCAAGTACCTGCATATATTTATTTATTTATGTCTTTGCTTTACAGTTTAATGTCATATATGATATGCGAGAGATCAATTAACTAAATGATGTTGTAATTAGATATTGGCTTTATGAATAGACACACACATTTGGGAGATCATGAAATTTTCAATTACTGAAACCAGAAATGGTTAAACGTAGGGCTAGAAACTCATGATTTTTTTAGTCCTAAGTACAGCTAGATTATGTACATACATAATCTACAGTTTCTAATAATTTATACCTATTTCTTCCCCAAAATTTTAAAAAATAAAGAGTTCGAATAATATCTCTTAATGCAATTGATATTCATGCATGTCCAGAAACTCAAAATTTCTTCTTTATTATATAATTAGTATTATATAGATTGAATTGGAAACGTCCTTTTTTCTTTTTTCCCTCCGTATGTTTGATCTATAATTCAGTCCCCCTACCTAATTATCTGCATAGCATATATACGAGAAGAATATATGTTTATTCAGTGAGATCATACCATGTTATAACTATCATATATGTTAATTATTATTCGTGTGATGATACTAAAAAGAGATGCAGAAGGGTGAAATCTAGGGTTGAAATTGGATATTACCTGAAAGCTCCAAGGTGGGAGTAGGAAACGGATCCAAAATCATTAGTCTGAGAGTTGTGAAGCATCACCACAAGCGCCGCAATGCAAGGCGCTATCGGGACCAACCGGAGCAATGTCTCGGCGGTGCGCATGCTTTTCACGCCCGTATTCATATTCATGTTCATATTTACATTATTAAGATTCCCGCTTGCAGCTCCCTCTTGATGATCTCCTCTCATCATCATCGGACATGGATAGCTTTCTCCATAGTTTTCACCCTTTTCTCTCTTCTCCATGCTATTTTACAACTTGCTTTTTTCTTCTTTTCTTTGCTTTTTTTTTTTAGAGCTGTAGAGAAAGAACTGCTCTTGATGATCCCACCACCAGCTAGCTACTTATTAATAACGATAATAATGGAGCCTTAATTGGATTGGAAGATGAGTGGTTGAAGAGCATTCAATGTCATCACCAACACTGGACTCTCCACGCATTTCCATGTGCTGTCACCCTCTGCATTCTGCAATTGCATGGATAACTATACTCTTTTTTTTTGGTACTTATATATGTGAATTTATATATGTATCTATACATGTATTATGCACGCATGCACATTCACACGCTCCACGCAAGCACATCGAACTTAATTCGCTATGTTGATCCAAATAATGTCACCATAAATGTTGACCCAACTCAACTGATAGTAAGATTAGATCACCACTTTGAAGTCTTCAATCAATTTTTAAAAATTAGTACCCACATCCTACATGTTGAATCTTCCAACATGGGACCCATGTCATGCACTGATGATCAGGCTGAATGACAAGATATGATTAGCTTTTAATCTTACAAGATGGAGTGCAGTAGTACGACGCATTCCTATGCGAAATATATTCCGGGCTTGTATTATATCTTTTCTGTTATCTTTTCTTTTTAGTCAATTACTCGGCTACATCCTCCGTTATTTAAAAGATTATTAGTTGGTCCACATTTTTCTTAGCTTAATTGACTTTAAACTCCAAAAAAAAAAAAGGTTCAAAAGGATTGGCTTATCTGATGGTCGTCAATTTTTTCTCTTTTTCTTACTCAGTGCTACGCACATGACTGCATATCAAAGGTATGCTAGTAAAATAATAACTTTTTTAAATATTTTAAATAAACTAAATTAAATTAAGAATTATAAAACATAAAAAGAAAATAATTTAAAAAAAAAAAGAAAAAAAAAAGCTAACTGCAAAAACACAATCACCCTCTCCCAAACTAGCTGCCCCCACCACTCTCCTTCTTATGCTGGCCAACCCCAACTTGTTGCCCCATGCCATTTCTTTCCTGCTTTTCCTTTTCTTCTTCTTCTTCCTGTCAAACTCGTCTAATCACGCCATTGTCTCCTCCGCCGCAAGTTTGAGGTCGCCATTGCAAAGCCATGCCCTTTGCCAGGCAGATCTCCCTAGCCCCTTCGTGCCTGGCCATGAGTTCAAGGTCACCCACACCCTTCATAGCTTTACAAAAAGATCAAACCCATACTATATCTTTTTAATGCCTTTTCTTTTAGTGGAATTTATTGAACCTTTGTTCTTGATGATTAATTCCACTCAATTTGTGTTTACTGACAAGCTTCAAATTTGTGACTTTCTTCAAAATCTCATGTAGAAAATTGGGTAATTTTTTCATTTTTTTTTGTTTTTCTATACTTTGTTGCTGTTATGCTTTTGTATTTCTGTTCAAATGGTCCTATATTTGAGCTGTGGGGTTTTGAGATTTTTTTTCCTTTGACTGTATATGTTATCTCATTTATTATACATGGATTTTAAGTTTTGTTCTTTCAGTGTTGCTGAAAGCTATACTATATTGAACTTGAAATCATTAAGTTATATTGATATTGAAACTTTTTGCCCTTACAGTATGCCCGAGAGCCAAGAACCAGTCAACGAAGATGAAGAAGAAGAATTGCATTGCATTTCTAGGGTTTTAGAAATAAATTTCATCTTCGAATTTTGGGTTTTTTTTTTTTTTTTGGAAGTTTGGATCAATTGAGACTGAAGTGCAAAGGAATCAGGGATTCAATGAGAGAGAGAGAGAGAGAGAGAGAGAGAGAGAGAGAGAGAGAGAGAGAGAGATTCAGAGTGGAAATGATGAGATTAAACTTGTAAAACCCAATAATTTTTAGTGCATTAAATATATGCAATAATTAAGGATTATGTTAAGTAATTTAAGTATGAAATTTGTGAACAAAAATTTTTGCTTGAAAATTTATTAAATATTTTAAGAGCATAAAGAGTGTCATAAGGATTAATATTGAAATCTAATTTTTATGAAAGATTTGTTAAATATTTCAAAAGCATAAAGAGTGTCACAAGGCTTAATATTTAAATCCAATTTTTATGAAAAATTCCATAAAAATGAAAAATAGAATTTTTAAGATTAAAAGTCATGCCATAAGTCCTAAATTAAGTATGAATTAAACAAAAAATGAGGATTAATTAGTAAGCAAGGAAAAACAAGCCAAAAAGCTTAACTATTGCAGAATGTGTTGCAATAAATTTTAAGATAGAAATATAATTTAAGAAAAATACTGTACAAAAATGCAAAAAAATTATACAATATAAAAATTAAGTAGTATAAAATCATGTAATATAAGAATAATGCAATATTAGGATTATACTATAGAGTTAAGTAATATATAAATTAGACTATATAAAGTTAAACAACAAAAGAATTATACTGTTTAGAGAATGTGGATTGGTATGGAAGACCTTATATGCTGTATAGAGAAGAATACTAATAGTATGGAAAGTGCATTGGCATTATAGGAAAAAAGCTATAAGTGTAAATTTAGACTGTTAAAAAAATAATATAGGAGACACCAGTGGAAAAATTTCCACATTTCCCTTTAAAGAATCGGTTATGGTATGTGGAGGGGGAACAAAGTTTCTTTGCATTTAGGTCCATAGATTGGTTTTATAAAATACCTAAGGATATTTTTGAAATAAAAGTTGATATGGGATGCACCAAGTAACACTTGGAAGATGGAAGATTGTCTACCTCATCTATGACAAATAGTTTTGAAGAAGTGGTGGGGCAAATTTTTAAAATTTACAATTTGGCCCCTAGACCAATTATTTTTACAATTAAGGGCTTATGTGGATAAAATCTTATTTCCACAAATAGTGAAAAATCTTCCACATCTTCCCTTGAGAGAGACCAGATTTGCCTCATAAGAAGGGACCAGTTTTATGATAAAATAGTCTTTAAGTGATATTTTGGGACCTAAATAGAAAAAGTGTTGCTTTCTTCATCATTTTTCCATGCAAGCTTAGAAAAGAAAATGATGAAACTCTCCACACAAAATCGCCCCTTCTTACACAAATTTTCTCAAAGTTTTTAATGACTTCAAGCCTTCAAATTATGTTTGAAGCTAAGTCAAGTGGTGCAAAGGAAGATTATGGAGTTTTAAGGTAAAACTCAAAACTTTACCTATTATGATTTAGGGTTTTTGTGGAGGTTTTGCATGGATTTTTATGGGATATGTTATAGAATGTTGTTAAGGGTTTTAAGGACCTTTCATAGGCCAAAAAAATGAACTATCATCTTGGAATTTCCTTTGGTAAATTTTTAACTCTAGCCTTGAAAGTTTGGTTGTTATTGTAAGGTTTGCAAACTTTATGGACTATAACATGTAAGAAAAATATTGTGGTATGTTTTGTTTATGCATAATAAGGAAGATTAAAAACTAGGGTTTTAAGGTTAAAAGGAAAAGTTATGTCAAACTTTATCATAACACAAAGTTTATATATTTTAAGTGTTCGATAAAATGATTTTGGTAATGGCATGACAAGGAAAATGTTATGGTATATTTAGTTTGAGTAATGTTTATGATAATGAGATTGAAGGATTAAAAATATAAGTTTTAAGTACGAATGAGAAAGTTTGTTAAAATTTGTCAAAAAAATGTAAAGTTTAACTCCTTTTTAAAAAACTGAATTTATTGAAAACATTAAGCCAAACAACTTTTGTGAAGAAATCCTGCTCAATTCTGATCGAAGCAAGTCGAAAAATGTTGATTTCGATTTTGCCTTCTTAAAAACATCATTAAGATAAATGCTTTTGAAAAAAGTTAAAACATGAAAGTTGTAGATCTCATTGAGACTACAAGAAATTATAGACAGCTTGTCAAAATTCTATACCAATTTTAAGTTATGAGTTTTACGAGATTTTAAGCACAAAATTTTGTAAAAGGAAAAATGTTATGAAATGGTTTAAATTAGACCAAAGATCTTTAGTAAGTTTTAATTCTTGCAAGAAATTGAATGTTTTAGCATAAGGTGGTTAATTTTTGTCTTTAAGATTTTTGTATTTCAGGCCAAAACCGTAAAACCATGTGAAACTGGATTTTCACTAGGAAAAAAGTTTTCTACACTTCTATGGGCAGTGAGCAACCACAGATTTTAAGTTTGAAAGAATTTAAAGTGTTTATCATTAAAAGAATGAGAAAAACGTTAAAGGCATAATTGTCAAGATTTTCGTATTACGGGTCAAATGTTAAAGTCTTGATAAAATAGTTTTTCTAGCAAAAAGGAAACTGATGTTTGGTTTTTCATAATGTTATGAGAAGCAAGGAAATGTAAGTTTTGTTTTAAAACGGGTTTCTAAAGTTTTATAAGACTCGTAAAAGGCAAAATGATCATTATTTGTAAACAGCCAAAACGAACCCCAAAATGCCCGATTTAAGAAAACACCCCTCAGTAGGGATTTTTCTATAGCCCATAGGTAACAGGATTGTAAAGTAAAATAAGAAGTTTAATAAAGCTAAGTGAAAAACCTATTAAAGGTAAATCATTTTTTTTAAGAAAACCACTAAAACAGACCCTAAGCCCTTCGAAGCTAAATGCCCTTGATGAAAAATATTCCATAACATGTAAGTAACAAAACTGTCAAGTGAGACAAGAAATTGACTAAAGAACGAGCAGGTTAAGAAATAAAAGAGATAGATAGATAAGAAATGAAGTTAAATAAAAAGAATGAAAGGTTAACTTATAAGTTATATTATTGATCAAGTAGGTTGATAACAAGAAAGTTAGCAAATAGTTAGGTATCATTTGAACAAGACACAAAGCCGACTAATAGAAGGAAAAAAAATAAAGTGTGAACTTTAGAGTGCTACTTAGGTAAGTTTCAAACATCACCTATGGCATGAAAAAAAAAAAGATTTTCAAATGCCTTTCTATATTTTTAAAGTATGTTTGCATTTGCTATGCATAACGTTTTAAAAGTTCAAGTTATAATTTTCAATATATATGCATTTGCTATGTTTAATGTTTCGATGCTAAGTTATAGCATAAGGTATGTTTAGCACTGTATATGTCGTTAGCCCAAGAATGACTAGTCAAGGGAGGTGAATTGGGTTCTTTAGAACTTTTTCATAACTATTAGAATTTTCTAACTCTAAAGCAAAAATAAATAAAGTACATAATCTAAATAAGTAATGAATGCAAATTAAATTAATGAATAGTAAATAACTGAAAGTAAAAGAGTAAGGGAAGAGAGATACAAATGCTATTTATAGTAGTTCGATAATATGCCTACGTTCATAGTCGCCAAATAAGACCTTGTCTCGACCTCTTTCACTATTTTGACTGTTTTTTCGGCATGATCATTCCTTGTATAATCTGGTGACTTGTCTACCCAAAGCTCACCACAACCTCTTGTAACCATCATTTTTCTATGAAAAGTGACATTCCAAAATAACCCACTAATTTTACATAGAGATTGGCTAACCAAAAACACACCCCTAAACTTACTAAAGCTTCAAAAACCTAATTTACTCAGTTTACAAGAATTGGAAACTTTTTAAGCACTCACTTACAACTCGTAGAAATGGATTAAATATAATTTGAAATAAACTAGGAGATGATCAAGTACACAAGAAGAGTATGTAACAATTTTCGCTCATATATTGATTAAAGACTTATAGAACACTTAGAGATTGACACCATTATGATTGTAGGTGTTCTTTTTTAGTAAGGTCATAAATGAAGCTATTTATAGGCAAACACTTGAAACTAGTTGTTTAGGACCGATTGAGGCATATTTCTAATGGCTAGAAAAATAGCCATTGGAAGGTGCAGTTGACCCCTACACTAGGTGCGGTCTACCCTGTTGCAAGAGAACCAACCCATTTTGGGCTATTGTGGTCAACCGCCATATACATGGCACAGTCGACTGCGCCTTTACAGCTAGGCCAGGGTACCAAATTTTTGTTTTAGAAACAATTTAGGTTTAAAACAATTTAAAACATTTTAGAACAGTTCCTAAATCTTCAAAATGATATAAACAAATTAAAAACAATTCTAGGTCAGTCTCAATCAATAATTTTTTTTCCAAAAAAAAAAATAATGAATTTCCAATTCCTGTGGGCTATGTTATATAAACCGTCTCAGTTTTACTTGTGTCACAAATATCCACGTATTCTACATCTATAGTATTTGCCAATTTTGTGTACAATCCATACATACATATTTAGGACAAAAACTCTTTTACTAAGTCTAGAAAGAAAGGAAAAAAAAAAGAGAATACAGAGAGATTTTTTTATGGATTATAATGAAAACAGTCATATTAATTGTGTTAGAATGAATTAACAGAGATGAAGTTGGGTAGAGAGATCAAGATTAGTATTGTTAATGTTGGGAGTAGTAGTAATAGCGGTGCAGCTGAGAATAACAAAAATAGTAACATGTTAGTTAATCATGAAAACTCGCTAAGCCGTCGCCAAATGGAATCACTCATGGCTCTCTCCGACACTTTCTTGCCTTCCATCGAAGTCTTCGACGAATCCCTTGTCAACTTCTACTCAACATTCGCTTCCATGGCCGCAACTCATCTACGTGTATGTATATGTCTTTGAATATTTTATTTACTATCTCTGCAAATAATTAGATGGTGAATGTTGTGTGTTGCACTTGCAGGTGGGCGTGATGATAAGTGAAAGAGTAAAGCACCCAAAGACATGGCTGTTGAAAGTGGCGTTGTGGGGGTTGTCAACATGGTACGAAACATTCATTTTCTGCGGAATAGCCAGCCTTACCACCACTTTCCCATACTTTCAGTGCTTTCCCAATCTCTCTCTTCAAACACGACAACAAATTGTCTGCTCCTGGTCCCACAGTTACTCCTTTCTTCCTCGATTACTCTAGCGGGCTGTCAAGCTTCTCATCCACCTCGTCTTCTTCACCCAGGTTTTTATTTATTTATTCTTTTATCATTTATGTCTTTATTTATATATATATTGTTAGAGTATGGTGACCCGAATTTAGTTTGACCCGACCCGAAAAGCTCACAGTGTGACAAATTATGATGAAAAACAAAAGTGGGATTTTTCATGAGATCTGTGGTGGTAGCGGAGGGATCGGGCCGATAGGCCCGATCCTGTAGCCCACCACTATTCTCGCCGGGGGTGCAGGGGCAGAGCCCCCACGGTACGGACCTGTGTTGTTGGGCCGTTTAATTTATGTTTTTAGGCCTTTAGGGTTTTGCCTATACCTATATATATGATGTATTGCGTTAGGGCTTGTTTTTATCGAATTTTAAGCCTCCCTAACGCCTCCACTGTAACCTTTATGAGTTTAGTGATTTTCTTCTCCTCTGCTCGTGGTTTTTTCCCGTTTTGGGTTTCCACGTAAATTCTGTGTGTTTTTATTCTTTGTTTCTATCACATTACTTTTGCAACAAGTGGTATCAGAGAGAGGCTTTGATTTTGGCGATGGCAACAATGAAGTATGATATTCCGCTTTTGGATCGTGACACCAGGTTTTGTCTTTGGCAGGTTAAGATGCAGGCTGTGTTGGCGCAGATGGATTTGGAAAAAGCGCTGTTAGGGTTTGAGAAGATGCCCTCATCATGGACGACGGAGGAGAAACAACGTAAGGATCGGAAGGCTTTAACGCAGATTCAACTTCATCTGTCGAATAGAATTTTGCAAGATGTTTTGAAGGAGAAGACCGCCGCGCGTTATGGTTGAAGTTGGAGCAATTGTGTATAACGAAAAGTCTCACCAGTAAGCTGCATCTAAAGCAGCGTTTGCATCTACACAAGATGGCTGAAGGTGCGTCTCTAGAAGAACACCTAACCATTTTTAAGGAGATTGTCTCTGATTTAGAGGCTATGGATGTTAAGTACGAGGAAGAAGACTTAGGGTTAATCCTACTGTGTTCGCTGCCCTCATCATATGCAACATTTAGGGATACAATTTTGTATGGACGAGATACACTTACTCTGGACGAAGTTTATGATGCCTTGCTATCTAAAGAAAAGATGAAGCAGATTGTGACTGAACCTACGGCTCAAGGAGAAGGCCTTGTTGTTCGTGGTAGGACTCAGGAAAGGGGTTCTAGTTTTGGTGCTGATGTGAGGGGCAGATCGAAGTCCAGGAACAAGGACAAGATTTGCAACTATTGTAAGAAAAAGGGGCACATTAAGACCGACTACTATAAACTGCAGAACAAGAATAAGAGAGCCGCTGATCAAAAGGGAAAGCAAACAGAGAAGACCGGTGAGGCCAGTGTTATGGAAGAAGTTTCTGAAGGAGAGCTGTTGGTGATTTCTGATAGTGAATCGAAACCCTCTGAGGATTGGGTTCTTGACTCTGCATGTACGTTTCATATGTGTCCCAACCGGGACTGGTTTTCAACATATAAAACAGTTTCTAAAGGCTCTGTTTTGATGGGTAACAACACTCCATGCAAGATTGCTGGTATTGGAACTGTCAGGATCAAGATGTATGATGGAGTAGTAAGGACACTGGGTGATGTGAGACACGTCCCTGATCTGAAGAGGAATTTAATTTCCCTAAGTGCTCTAGATTCAAAAGGGTACAGGTACTCCGGTGAAGGTGGAGTTTTGAAGGTCAGCAAAGGAGCTTTTGTTATGATGAAAGGGCTGAAGAAGAC
>CAMOHE010045907.1:0-102147 GCA_946598075.1 Artocarpus hirsutus | reverse complement strand
AATGTACTGAAATGCACTAACATACATCGCCCGTTTATTGTTGTTGGCTTTTAGCCGAACACTGTGAGATGGATAGGAATGACGAACCTATTATTATTAACACTAGCACCGTAAATGAAAAGGCTCTTTATGAACACTAGGAGTGATCTAATCACATTAGTATGATGTCTATAAAAGTCAATATTTCTGCAAGTATTAGATATTCTGTCGATTAGCATAAAAATGTTAAGGTGTTGTTGAAAGTCATTGGTGAGCAGTTTGCACATACTTACTAGCACCTTTAAAATAAAATTTTCATCCTTAAGACTCATCAATGTTAAAGGTGTACATAAACACATCTTGGAGATGAGGGACACTGCGGCTCAATTAAAGACACTTTAGGTTAATATGTTTGAATCTCTCCTTGTGCACTATATATTGAACACTCTGCTACAGTAATATAGACCCTTCAAAATATTTTACAACATACATACGGATAAGTGGTAAATTAATGAACTTATGACCATATGTCTTCAAGAAGAAAGGAGACTAACAATGAAAATGGGTAAAAGTGCGTTATTGGCAACACAAAAAAAGAATAAAAAACAAGCCAAACAAAAGAAGAAAAGTAAAATACCTATTCAAGGTGGAATTAAAAAGGAATCCAAGTATTTCTTTTATAAAAGAAGAGGCATACGAAGAATGATTGCACTAAATTCTAAAATTGACTTGAAAAAAAAAAGGTAAATTAATGTCATTTATGTTATGAATCTAATATGGTTGACGTTAATCATAATATATGGTGTATTGATTCTAGTTCTACAATCTATATCTCGAATATCTTGTAGCGTATGCGAAACCTAAGGGAAGTGAATAAAGTATCTTTTCAGGAAACAAGATGCGTTCACATGTGGAGGCAGTTGGAACATACACTTTAATTTTAAGTAGTGGTTTTATTTTAAATTTGAAAAAGACTTTTTATATTCCTAGTTCTCTAGGAATTTAACTTCAGTTTCAGGGTTTGTATCTTTAAGATATTCCTTTAGTTTTTTAAAGACATCTTTTGGTTTGTTTTATAAGTCTGATCTTATTAGAAAATGATCTTTTCTCTATTAATTTACAAAATGTTGCAAGGGTGGAAGGGAAGGATCATTCATGCTATTTCTTGTTGGAGACCTGTTTGATTTCTGGACGGAGTTTGCAGCAATTCACACGTGGTGGGGGAGACTTTCTCCACCCCTCTGTATGTAAATATATGATTTTTATTTATTTATTTATTATTATTATTTTATTTTTGATGTAGTGTTGAGTGGAGCGATGAGAACGGCACAAATATAGTATTTTTTTTTTTATTTTCAAATCAATGTTTAAAAGGTTTTAGCTACCCCGATGTCATTGCTCACCAAGGGCACTTGTTTGGACTTAAATGTGTGAAGTTTGTCGTCCAGAAAGGAAAACAAAATAACAGAATTTTTTTTAAAAATAAGTTACAACATTAAAAGACCCATTAGTCTCGTGTAACATTTATTCATATTTATAAGATACATGGTATAACATGTGTATTTTTTTAACATGAAATCGTACAAATCAGGTTTAGATTTAGAGCCACACACTTACATCAATGTCAAAGTCAAATCACATAGTTTCAACCATGAAGTTCGACTAATATGTCCGGTTAAATATGTATGCATGGTAAATTTAATCTTTTAAGACTGGTTTTTAGACAAATAGACAAATTAAGAACGTCTTTGATTCATAGGTTTGAACTACTGTTTGAATTATTTTGTCATAGTATTTTTTTTAAAAAAAATTATATTTTCGTTTAAACTTTTTCATTTAAACCTATAAATCAAATGGGCTATGAGACTGATGCTAAGATCGGATAGACGAATTAAGAAAGACACTACTTCAATATTAGCTTCCACATTCGGCTGAGAAATTGGGACCAAGATTTCGGTCTGGCTGACTTGCTTGGACACACCGAGCATCCAACTGTCAAGCCAGGATTGGCACCGGGTCGGACTGATGGGCAGGATTGGTGCCGTTGGCTAGACTAGCTCAGTGGATTTGGCATTAGAGGTCGGACTGATAGGTTGGGATTTACATCAATGTCGATAGGGCAATGGTATATGTTGTGCGCGCACATTTCCCTGCGAAGGCCACCCGTTAAGCCCTTCATAGCCGCCACTTTTTGGGGGTGGTTTTACGATTTTTTAGGATTTTTACTATTGTTATTTATGTAATCGGATCAGATAAATATCTTGGTAGTTAGGGATTTGCTTTGTTTTGTTTTTTCAAATATTTCTACGATAATACCAGTGAAAAATTTTTGCCAAAAAAAAAAATCAATCGAAGGCTTGGTTCGTTACATTTCTCCAAAGCCACACAAATTTAGGGAAATGCCTTCTTAATTTCTTGTTTCTTTTTTTTTTTTTGGGTAAATCCCTCTTATTTTCTTTTTATCCTTTTTTTTCCCTGTCCCTTTTTTTTTTCCTACTTGTCACTCAAATTATAAGCCTAATTTAAAAATAAAAAATAAAAAACCTAACAATTAAGAAGAAATAAATATTTTAACTAACGGTGACACTTTCTTTTATTAAAGAACCTTTTTTTACATAATTCGAATCAAGATCTGCTGTTTTATTTATATGTCTCTCTGGTTATTCCTTCAATTAAATTTTAACACCTAAATAAGTTGTACAATTATTTTTAATATTTTGTATAATTGTTTTTATCAAGATCTGCTGTTTTATTTATATGTCTCTTTGGTCATTCTTTGAATTAAATTTTAACACCTAAATAAGTTGTATAATTAACTTTTAATATTTTGCATAATTGTTTTTAATATTTAACTTTTATTTATGGGTTTAAGTTGTTAGATTTGTGGGATGTGCCAAATAAGGAATATAAAAATGAGACAGCACATATAACGTGAGCAGTCGCACGGAACCACTGTCGCCGTAAAATAACAGAATCTCTAATAACTTATATAAAAGCTTAGAACCACCTCACACTTTTAACGAGTCGCAGAAAAAAAAGGTCGCAGATTCTTCAGAGAGCCCATAGGTTTCCTTTTGCTTTACGATCACAGTTTATATTATCTAGTTTTATTGGCTTCAGATACAATCACCATTATTATGTTCTATCTAATCAGTTGTTTCTATGTTAAGGCCTTTTGATAGTAATCCGATTCTTTGTTTCTTTTGTATATATTCCACCAAGTCGTTTGATATGATATCATCACTAACCTTTTTTTTTTCTTTACTTTATATAAAAAAAAATAAAAATCCTCTGCAGAAAAATTTGGGATTTAGATTTATAAGTTGGGTTTTATGCTTATCCATTGTTTGGGTTGTTTTCTTTTATGGATTTGGACAAACAATAACGGTGATCTTTTTGTGAGTGCAGACTTGTAAGGAGTTGTGATCATGGTACGTCAGTAATCTACCATTGTGTGCCTTGTAAAATTTATTAATTATATTCGGAAACCATTTGGGTTGTTAATATTAGAATGTAATATGCAGATTAAGAATTAGAATGTAATATGCAGATTAACAACTAGATTAATGCCATAGATTAGAATGTGTGTAAAGATTATGAAGTTACTTAATGCTATACTGTTGGATGAATGCAGAAAAGAGGGTCATTTGTTATAAGGGGTGTTCTATATGAAATGTGTGTAAATCAAGAATGATTAAGAAATCTGATTATTTTAATTGTTATAGGCTGATGAAGATCGTCGTCGTCGTGGTTCGACCTTCGAGCAGAGCTACCGCTGTTATCCTGTTTCTTTCATTGAGAAGGTTTGAAGAACTTGTCTGCAAAATTCCATTTATGTTTGATGAAACGTTGAGTTATATCTTTTTGCCTACTCTTTATGTTTTATTTGTATTTGAATCCAGATCCAGTAACAATTTTTCTGAATCTTTGCAGCCTCACGTGGAAAAGGGGGACAAAAGTATGTTTATTCACTTGGACTACTTTCTTTTATCCTATTTATGCTTTTATTTCATATCTGTTTTGAATAGTTTTGTATGATTTTACTTCTTGGGTTTCTTGGTACTTCCAGTTATAATGCCCCCATCAGCTCTTGACCGCCTCGGTATATCAATAATTCCAACCCTCAAAGACTTCTGTTTTCTCCTGCCACTTCTGCTTCTCGTCAATTTTGAGACATTTTTGTTCTTCTTTTTCTTCAGCAACATTACGGATTGACTATCCCATGTTGTTTGAGCTCAGTAATCCTACTGCCGGACTAGTCACTCATTGTGGGGTCCTGGAATTTGTTGCTGATGAGGGCATTATATATTTACCATACTGGGTAAGTACAATTTTGTGCCTATAAATGTCACAACTATCTTGTTACTTGGGCTTCTAACTCTACAATGATTCTTTCATTTTTTATGCTTTTGAAGATGATGAAGAATATGCTTCTACAAGAGGGAGACATGGTTCGATTAAAAAGTGCAAGCCTTGCAAAAGGAACATATGTGAAGTTGCAGCCTCACACAAAGGACTTCTTAGACATCTCTAATCCCAAAGCCATGTTCGTTACTATCCATCCTTTTGCATTTTGCTTTATTTTAATATTAGCAAATTTGATAGTTTCTTACTTCGCCTTTATCTCCAAATTTTACCTTCAACTTGCTTCCCTTTGCAGCTTGGAGACCACATTGAGGAGCTACACTTGTTTAACTACTGGTGACACTATCATGGTTTCTTACAACAGTAAGAAGTATTACATTGATATTGTTGAGACAAAACCCTCCGACGCAGTATGCATAATTGAAACTGACTGCGAGGTTGATTTTGCTACGCCTCTTGATTATGAGGAACCTGAAAAGCCAGCACCAACATCAGCTTTGTCCAACAAGAGACCAGGAGAAGGTTCGCTCCCTTTTCCTTTTATCAAGACGAAAACCGATTTCGGTTCCTGTATATTCAAGTTTTATCTTATTTCAGTCAACAAATGACCTCATTCCCTACGTGTTTTGTCATTTAGTTGAAGAAGAAGCTCCTCTAAAGACGGCAAAATTTAGCCCATTTTGGGGTTCATCAAGACGTCTGGATGGAAAATCCTCAGTGCAATCAGTTCCATTGGCTTCCTCTCCTGTGATCAACAAGCAAAAAGTAGAGGCTGAAAAAGGAACCACGGTTTCAGACTCTCCAGCTTTACGAAAACATTCTGGAAAGCTTGTGTTTGGTTCAAATATGAACAGCCATCTCCCAAGTGAGACCCTGAAGGTTTGCCCACAACGTTTTGATCTTGTGGACTGTTTCTAAGTACTCTGCTTGTACACATACATGTATCTAATCAGAATTTGTGCTTGGTAGGTTACCACAAACAACATCGGTCCAGAGGCTTCTCGGAAGGTCGAAGAACCAAAATTTCAAGCCTTTACGGGTAAGAAGTATTCACTGAAAAGCTGATCGTACTTATGCATATATCCTTCCTTTCTCCCTTTTCTCAAGATGAAAAAGAATCCTAGACTTTTTGTCACTTTAGTGTCTTTGTCCACCTTGTATATTTTACCTCATATTATTGTTCAAATTTAAGATCTAGTACCTAAATACACTAGTCCAACAGAGAATCGAATACCGCAATTTGGTGAATGATTTGACTTTACACTAACAAATCCTTTTGTCCATAAGATCCTAATCATCATTATTAGTTAGTAAGAAAAGGGTGAATTTCTTCGACTTCTTGTTCTAACAACCGGCTAGCCAATAGCAAATAATTATGACAAAAGAAAAGGATTATGAACACACACAAGAAAACAGAAACCAGCAATTTTTTTACGTAACTAGTGGCACCATGGACGGAGCCAGAAAATTAAGTCAAGGGGGGCAGATCATATACTAATATCATCAAGAAAAATTAAATATAAGAGATATAGAATTTCAGGAGAGACTACATAGGATTTGAGGAGGGGCGGAAAGTAATTTTTGTTTTGAAAAAAAAAAAGTTTAAAACATGGCTGTCTATTTTGGTCCGTGTGTAGCTTCACCCCTAGGTGACACGATCTTGGTTCCTCAGAATAATATGAAGTATTGCATTGATATAGTTGAGGCAAAACAATCCAAAGCAGTGAGCATAATTGAAACCGACTCTGAAGCTGATTTTGTCACGCCTCTTGATCATAAGAAACCTAAAAAAACCAAACCCGTCGTCAGCTTTGTCCAACAACAACAGCAAGGTTCGTTGCCTTTCTTTTGATCTAAGAAGAAAATTGATTTTGGCTTCGGCATGTTCAAAATTATTTTAGTTGAATCTGTCAAGTGTGAATGTTAAAACTTCTTCTAACAAATGACATCATTATGTCTTTTTTTAAGTCCAATCAGTATGAAAACTGTAAAAAATTGACGTCTTACTTTTAGGGTCCGTTTAGTAAATGGATTCAAATTAGTGATTTAATTGAGTTAGTGTGATTTGAATTAGAATTTAAGCTAGTGGTTTAAATTGTTATTCGAATTGACGTTTGGTTATGCATTTAAGTTTTAATCTGAGTATGGAATAAAATTAAAATTTGTGTTTAAAGAGGTAGTGAAAATAGTTTTTGATTTATCAATAAATCTAATAAAATCTTAATGTTAATGATCGTAAAAAATATGCAATATAGATCTTAATTTATTCCTCTCTTCGCTAAGAACACAATGAAAAAAGAATCATTTCAATTTGATAACAAATGAAGAAGTTACGATTTTTTTTCCCTCAAATATAGGAGAGAGAGTTTCAATTTTTACTGTAGGAAGTCAAACCGCTGAAAACTTGAATTCTTAATACTCAAAGGATTCAGATTTTGGGGAAACAAATACGTATCTAAAGAATTCTTAATACTCGAATCTAAATTTAAGTCTAAAAAATCTAAAGAGTTCTCGAAACAAACAGATCCTTAAAGTTGCAACTTACAGTAAGCTCATAGTTTTGTGCCTTTTGAGTTGTAGGGGGCAAATTAAGATAACTTCAAATAGGGGCGAATTTAAAATTAGCCTTTTATTACAATCATCTATTTAAGGTCGCATTTTCTTAGCACAAGTCAAAGCCATGCATACCTCAGTTGATATATTTTCATATGTTCCTTGGTCATTAAGAATGCAAAACATTAGATACCAAGCAAGAAATCAAATGTATAAAGTTTCAAAGGTGGTAATCAACATAGGATTATGTTGACACACTTTATTCGCCATCAAATTAGTAGTACCAAGGATTTAAGACAGGAAATACAAGCGCCTACTCGGGTACCACGGCATTTTTTTTATTTTATTTTTACATTAAGAACATAGACTAAGCTTGTGCATATGTGTCAATTTCAATTTTCTGGGAATATCTGAGACTCGAGGACTTCTCTTCGGCTTCCCATAGCTCTGGTAACGCTTCCTTGATATTATGGATGCTCTCTAGTGCATAATCTACACCACTTATCCGGTGAGAAGAGCCCACCTAAAATCATTTTATAAGACATTGATGAGAATAATATCCCAAGATTATGTCAACTCATGATGCATCTGCAAGATATCTTAATCCAAAAAGTAAAATGCAGTAACTTACCAACACAGTAGTGAGGCCTAATCTTTTCCCCGTCTGTAGATTACGAAAGCTGTCGTCAAAGAATATCTGGAAAAGAAAAACGATCAGTTTAAGATGGTGAAAGTATTCGGATACAATAATAAAGCAAAATAGCACTCATGGTTAAAGTAGTAAAAACAATGTGACAATTAGATACATGGCAAACAAAACGGCTATTTTTTTTATATAAATAAGTAAAACTACTACAGACACAATTTCATGGTAAGAGAATAATAGATGTTACCGCTCGTTGAGGATTGATTTTTGCTATCTCGAAAACTTTTTCAAACGCATCTTCAAATGGTTTGCAGATAACTGGAGTCTTTGGAATTACTAGATTCGAATTAGGCTGCTTCATATATTCATCAACGTCAAGAATTCCGGTGCTTGGATTAGCCCTAACAGGACTATTTTTGTTATTAGTGGGGTTCAGAGTCTCAAAGCTTATAACTTTCTGAAAGCAGTCTTCTAATCCAAGCCTGCTAAGAGCTCTAGCCGCATGAGCCTCATCCGCATTGGTAAAAACCTACACACCATCACCAAAACGCCACATTAAGGAGCAAGCATTTGTTAAGAGAAAGGTAGTTGAACAATCTCATCCCCTTAAGCAAGAAGAGAAATGAACACGGACCCATTTTATAATTCTATGGAAAGAAGAAAGAAAATAGCTTACAACTTTCCGAATAGGCAGGCTCAACAAAATACTTCTCAGAACAGGATCGGGTTTAAGCACATCGTAAGGCAATCTCCCATGGATATGACTGCAAGGCAGGAGCCAGGAAGGTATTAGATGCTCCAATCACATACCCCTATATAAAATAATAACAATGATAATAATATAAGCAGTAGAAAATAGAAGAAATTGGGATAAAGTACCTGTGGAAGTCATCATAATCAAAGTCATAGCCCATAGCCTGGAAAGAAGAAAAAACAAAGAAGCCAAACTTGCTTATAAACCTTCTCTAGGTCTAGCATACATGTTCTTACGGCAATACTAAATTGAAAAGGTTGAATATCGACTTACCTTGAGACCAGCCAAGGAGGTCCCATAGTTCATGTACAAGGATTTTTTAAGTTTAGGGATTCTACTTTCCTCTATCCCAAGCTTTTGAAGCATATATTCTACGGTGACAATAAAGAGAAGATTAAATTCAAATAATTAAGAGTGCATTTGGTAGAATAAAAAATTAGAACGATTTTACTATAGCACATGAGAGCTATAACCTGTTTTTGTTTTATATTGTAGCATATAAAAACTTTACAATATAGCAGTTAGAAAGACATTTTCTAACCAGCGTTGCCAAAAGCTCTCTAACAGTTTAAAGACCCTTTTAACGCATAAATTGTGAAGCATAATCACCTTGAATATTCTTGGAGACTTGTGCTGAAATACCAGAGGCCAGAGGATAGAGAGTGTCATCCAGATCTGGAAGTTACATAATAAAATATGTATATATTCCCTTTCAACAACCATCAAATCCCAGACAAAAAATAATGCATAAAACTTTTACTTAAATTATTAGAAAAATAGAGAGATGAGAAACTAAAGACTTACCAAACAGGAGACACTCGTATTTGGTTTGCGAAGCTTGCTGGTATTGATCCTTGTTTTCCATTTCTAATATGTATTGCTTTGCTTTAGATTTCAAATTACAAAAAATTGGGAAAAAAAATCACAAAAGAAATGCTATCCACAATATCCAAAATGCTACTGCAAAAGTGAAATAAAAATTAGACATCCAGATATCTAATAACATTATCCATGACCAAAATTCCTCTTGATTATTTTTATCATTAATTTTTTTTAGGGCAGTAAATTATTAATAATACGGCTGTTGTTATCGTGTAGATAAAATATTTAAGGGGGGAAATCAATAATGTGTATCAAAACTTGGGATACAAAAAGTTGAATAATATTCATCCAACAAAAGATTCCTTCCAAAACAAAAAAGAAATGCGACGCCGGAATTGAAGATTCATGGTAACCCAAAGTAACAACTATACACACATAACGACAGAAAAACATATTTAATATATTAGCTTAAATCAAAGTTAACAACAGAGAAATTCCTAAATATAAAAAGGACAAAAAAAAAAGGCGATTTAAGGCTGCGACTCTTGAGAAGCCCCAAACCATAGCCATTCATCAACAGATCAAAAATAATACATTTTTTTAAACTCAAACACCGATCTTTCTCTTCCCCATGAACAAACAACAATGGAACGTAGATCAGTAGTGTTACACCCCTTCTTTTTCTTTTACGAAATCTGGATATTCAAATTTCAAACATCACATTTTATAATTACCGGCGTTAGTCATGGAACAAGAAAAACAATGAGAAAATTTCTAGAAATTAGGGAGGGAGAGAAAATGGCCAAAACCTTAAAAACGACGAGTCCCCGATCCAAAACGACCGACTTTTCGGAAAACGAAAGCGCAAAGAAGAGCTTGTGAAGAAATTGATGTTTGGTTTTAAACAGAGAGAAAGTGACGAATAGCGGATGGGTTGGATGGATGTTAAAGGAGTTTTTAACTTAACCATGTTTCGTGTATAGCGGTAGGAATCACAGTTTTTATCATAAATTCAGTTATAAATAGTAAAAAGTTCTCATATATTACAATAATAATAAAAAAGTAATTTGCTACAGTACAAAGCTCTCATATGTTACAATAAAAATGGTTCTAACTAACGGTTCCCAACACTTTCCAAATACCACATATTCAATTGAAGTTTGGTTGAAAGGTTAATGAGACAATTTTGTCAATTATGTTTATTGAATTAAAATATAATTTTATTTTATAAAAATGTTACAAATGTTTTAAAATGATATTATTAAAATTATTATTACGTAATTATATAGTACAATATGTGATTCATTAAAATATTTACTATGCTATTAAGGATATTTTTAAGATATTTTAAATATTATGTTATATTTCAATTTCATAACAATAATTTGGTCATGTATTATAATTTTTTTCTAATTTTAAATTTAATCTACGTTATAAACCTAAACTTTAAAAGTATAAGATCATATTAAAATTATAATATATGTTTATTATTAGGATTAATTATTAAAAAATTCTCCTTAAAATATAGCCCTTGTAATAATATGTCTTTGAATTTTAAAATGTAACAAGCGTTCCCTTAAACTATGAAATATTAAAAAAAAAACTCTTTTTATCAGAAAATTTTATAAAACATGGTACATATTAAAATTTGGAACAAATATAGGAGTATTTTAATGACCTTATTATGTCTAAAGTTAATTTAAATTTAAAAAGTTAATATAATTTAAAAATTTTAATTTTAAAAGTATGAACCGAAAATCCTTAGAAAATTTTTTAAAATAAATAATCTTTACTTTCACTTTCATGTGACTGCACTAAGATAAAAAAATAGTCTAATTGTTCACAAAATTGTCAATCACTCTTATTATTTGTGTAATATTGTGTCATTTATGTCCAAAATCATAATTCAAGAAGGTTTCTTGTTCATATTTCATAAATTGCAAAAATAAATATTACATTTTAAAATTTAAAAGAAACAAATGTTATATTTTGAAGTTTAAAAATATTGGCTATAATTAAGAGATAATTTTTACAATTAATCTTAAATATTATATATATATTATAATAAGTGAGTTTAGATTATTTTGTATTATAAAAAACTTAACCCATACCTCTATAATAAAAAATCATATTAAATAGGTGGATGCAAAAAGGTTTGTCAGATTCATATTGACTAGAGTTTTATAACGGATTAAATCCAATTCATCATATTCTTGATTTTTTTAGAGAGAGGTGGAGGAGTGATTTTTAGAGAGAAAGTGAGCGAGAGAAAGGAAGATAAAAGACGAGGTTTTATTGGAGGAAAAAGCTGAAGAGTGAAGAGGCTTATCTTTTTTACTACTATTGTGTGGTCGTATTAAAATTTTGACACGTTTCATCGCGTGTTTGAGAGGACAATGAATATAATTTGCTAGAAATATTTTTATTATATAGTATATAAAAATTTTATACTGTAATTTTTTTTTATTATTATTATAATATATAAAAATTTTATATTATTTATAACTAAAAAAATGACGTGAATTAATTGATCAAGCCAATCCATGAAAGGCCTCACCACGTTCCGTTCATTTTCGCGAGAAAGAAGCGCCACCCCTAAACACGTGTCATTTCGGGATGGCCAGTAATTTTATTGTTCTTGATTTTTTTTTTTTTTTTTTTGTGTGTGTCTCTGTGTTTGCTCACTGTGAGGGGAAACAGGGAAACATAAGGAAAGCTCCACCGCGCGTGATGGCCAGTAGCCACGTCTTATGATGTACTGTACCCAGCTCACAACAGCTAACTAACTACAATAAAAGCCTACAAATTGATTTTTTTTTTCTTTACAATTTTTTTAATAAGAACTGAAAAAATAATTTATCAAAAGATTTTATTTTTTTAAATTAGATTTATTCAAATAATATGATTTTGAACAGTTTTACTGATGTTAAATGTACCTTATCCGTACCTGTCTCATTTGAAAAAAGACCATGTTCTTCGAAGGACAAAACAAACAATAATTTGTCTTCAGCCGAAAGATAAATAAATAGAATTTTACATTTTGCATAAAATTACCTGATTAGAAGTTTTAAATTTATTTATCGAACCTCTAATCTATGGTTGAAATGGAAGAACTTACAATCAATTAGGTTTTCCTCGTCCATTCATGTTTATTTTGATATTAGGAAAATCTTGATTTATAATATTAATATTTTTGGGTAAGTTACTTGGCTTTGTAATTGTAATTATTATTTACACACAAGGCTGCTCATTAGTGAATTTACTCTTTTTTTTCCTGAATGTAGGCACCTTATTGTCAAACCACAATAAATATATGTATTTTATACTTTCTTTTATTTTTCATTTATTTTTTGTGATAGGTATGGGAAGTCTGGTTTGTTTAGACCAAATGAAATAGTAAGAATCGAATAGGAGGTGGAGGTAGCTTTGATAAAAAAAATAAATAAATAAACAAAAAATCAACCATGTTAGAAGGTCGAATTTCTTCGAATTCTTGTTCTAACAACCAGCTAGCCAATAGCAAATACTTATGACGACAGAATAGGATTATGAATATACACTAGAAAATAGAATCCAGTGCCTTTAACTAGACTAGCTGTTTAGTGCAGATGATATTTTCTATGATGGAAAACAAGCCTTAAACCATGAGCCGTCAGCTTTTCTTTCCTTCAGTTCAAATTTCATATTCAGCAGAAATTAAATTGTTCAAGTAATCTTTAATAAGAATTTGAAGATAGAAAGAGAGAGAAATTCAGAGAGAAAAAGATGCAAAAAATAGAGAGAAATTTGAGTATTGTTAATGAAGTTCGTATTAAAAATAAAGAACAAAGTAACTCTCTAGTAACTCAAAACTAACGTTAATGGATAAACATGAAAATAAAATAACACTAAAACAACTCTAAAATGGCTCAAATCTTAAAACAACTCTTTCAGTTTTAACAGCACCTATGTTTTTCCCTGGACCCGTGATTCAACTCCACAGGCTTCTCTTCTTCCCCTCGGAAGCCTTGAACCTATCGTGGTTTATAACTTCAACAGATTTTGAATGGCTGCTCACCCAGTACTTCAACAAAATCACCCTGGTGAAGCACTTCCTTCCCAAGCAAAAATTCTGCAATTTGTGCCACTTGTTCTTTGTGCTCCTCTATAAGTTGGTCCGTGTATTCAGATGCTTTCCCCACCCATCGATAATCAGAGTAGTTTTGCTACTGTAATGCTTGGTTATCTCCAAGCTGCCACCCCTTCACGGGACGGACAATAGACCAACCTTGTCACTAAAACCATAGAGTCCTACTTGATCATGGATAATCTTGGTCACCTTCCCCAAATCGTCCTGTTCTTCGGTAGAGATTTTCCCCACATAACCTACATTCCAAACGTTATTCCCCTTGTCACTGTACTGAAGATACATAAAAGTAAACCTTCTATTTATCTAATTCAGATTTAAGAGTTTTACATTAAAGTCGGAAGTTGCAATATGCATACTCGTTCAGCAGCCCTACCACCAAGAGTCACGCATGTCATGTTGAAAAGTTGCTCTTTAGCCGGGCAAACACAAGTGTATCTATGCCTTGAGGAATGATTGTGACTTTTTAGACACTGAAGGTTGTAGTGTAGTAGTGAGGACGCCTTTGCTAAGACTCCTCTTTCCATCCCTATATAGATCGAATCCCAATGGCCACAAGATGGGATCATGCCAATGTGCACCACCTAAGAGTAAGGTCTAGTGGGAGGTGGGCAACTCTAATTGGATGAACATAATAAGTCTAGTTTAGGCCCTTTTCACTCCTTAGTGGTCTCCAGGATTGCCAATATGTCGGTGTGAGATGCACCACCGGATCCTCTTTTTCTTTGAGACAAAAAAAAAAAAAAAACGATTGCAATTTTCAAAAAGGGCTCAGCGTGTTCTAAGAACCTACTGGCAACAACATGACCTGATTCATGGTGGGCAACAGTCCGGCGTTCAAGCTTGCTTATGACATGCTTGGCCAAGTAGAAATGTTACTTGTTAAGAGGGAACAAAAGTAGAATACTTTAAATATGCTAAAACATTCATTTGCAAACGGGACACAATGCAGTAACAAAGGAAGCCTTATGCTTTCTCTAATGCCACGCAGAAAGGTACTAGAATGTGTACGTTGTTCTTCTTCTGCAAAACAACCAATAATCCTACAAATAGGCACGTTGAAATGCTGCATCGTGACTCGGATCACTCTCACTCCTTGCGGCAATCAGGGCAGCTTCGTTGCAAACATTTACAATGTCTGCTCCGACAAATCCAGGTGTGAGAGCTGCAAGCCTTTGGGAGTGGTGTGATGGCTTATGATAAGTTTGATATTTTTCAAGTAGATCAGGAACATCTGATCGCAACCTCTAAAATGGGGCTTGAAAATTGTAATTTTGCGATTAAATCGACCAGGTCTCAAAAGAGCTTTGTCTAGGATATCAAGCCTATTGGTGCCAGCAAGCACAACAACTCCAAAGGTTGTTCCAAAGCCATCCATTTCTACCAACAATGAATTCATTGTACTTTTGCACTCATTTCACATCGGATAAGAGGCCTCCCTGTCCCCGTGCTGCACCGGCTGCATCAATCACATCGATAAATACCGTACCTTCGTTAAATAAAGCTTTAACCCTGGATGGTCCAACAACAGCAAACAACTCCACGACTTCCTAACCAGAAATGGATAGAAACGGCACCCCGGATTCTCCTGCTGTGGCTTTTGCTAGAAGGGTCTTTCCTGTTCTTGGAGGGGCTACCAACAGAGCTCCTTTAGGAATTTTTGCTCCCAATGCCTCATATTTCTTTAGGTTCTTGAGGAAGTGCACAAACTCCATGATCTCTTGCTTTGCCTCATCACAACCAGCCACATCTTTAAAACAAACCTGCAAAAGAAAAAAAACTTGTCAAGTTAATCAAAGAATTCTCGCCAAATATCTATCTACATATTGCGTATAGGCGAAAACAGTTACGTAGGGCTAGCCTTGTTTGTATTTTTATTTAATTTAGTGACTCGGGCTATTCTTTTGTGCCATGTGCCAAAGACTATTCTTCAGATTCAAATTCCATCAATTCTTTGGACCACCATATTATTTCCACTTTGAAAGACCTGTTTTTTAATATTTACCAAATTTAATTAAGTGCAGGTTAATAAAATCAAAGATAGAAAGTAAACAAATAACACAAACAGTTTTTATTGAGGTTTGATTGTTAAACCTACACCCCGAGGCCAGGCCTTCTAAGACTCATACAATGTCAACACTCCCAGTTCAATTGTCGCCTCTGAAATACAACTCTTAGATGGATCTATCTAGTAAATCCTTTCGTGTGCAAAGTGTTTTCTCCCGAAAACTTCACCTTCTTCTCCCAAAGCTTAAATGACTCGCTTGTAAAACCTATGTAAAATTAAGCTCTCTAAACATGCTAACACCTTGTGAGTTGAGGTTTGTACAGCGCTTCAAAAGCTCAATCTGATCTCAAATTAGTCATTTGAAAAAGTCGTAATCCAGGTTGCACTCGAGGTTGCACGATTTTCTTGATTGAAATCTTCTAAATTATCTCCTTAAATCATCCTTGAAGTAAATCACAATCTTCTAATTTTAAAAGAACCAAAATCAAATCTTGTTCAAATTTTAAGATTGAATCCAATTTGAACTAGGATTTTTCTCCTCAAAACTTTGTCCTTATCTCCAATTTGAACTCTCCTTGAACTAGATTCTGCAAGATAACAAGCAGATCATCTTAAATTTGATTTTTGAATATATACCAATACAAAACGTAAACCCTAGCACAATTCATTGAATTCGAATCGCCTGCAATTTCCACGATAATCACGGCTGCCATAATATTCATCATTCCTTGGCTCACAAAGCTGGTTCTTTGACTCAATTACCATATTGGTTTATGGAGTTCCTGTTTAAAGTTAATACCAATTTAACAATTAAGGCGACAACTTTGTACTGAATGATACGATATATATATATATATATATATATATATATATATAAACGCTGTTCGAGTTGAATTATCACTTTCATATTCCTAAAGAGGTAGACGATTACATTCTTTAATCTAACTTTCTTCAAATCGAAAACTTTGACTTTCCTCGTCTCAATTTCAGCTCATAATCCATGCCCATCATCCTTTTCATTTAAGGAATATTCCACTAATTTTGGTTAACTTCGGCACTTATACTTAAGCAAGTTTTCATATTTAAACTGAGGCAAAAAAAGATTTCTTGCGCAGCAAGGATGAACAAGAAAATTGAAGCCGAGGTTTCTTCCAATATCAATGGGCCAAATTACAAGCCATAAATGACAAATTTTCCCCTTGTGATTATTGAGCTTGCTTGAGCTACTACCATTTTAGGTAACAATTAGTGGCACGATCATGGTTCCTCACAATAATATGAAGTATTGCAAAAAGAAGAATTGCATTAATAATCGAAACCGAATCTGAGGTTTATTTTGTCGGTCCTCTTGATCATATGAAGCCTTAAAAACCCAGCCCCATCATCAGCCTTGTCCAACAACAAGCAGCAAGGTTCGTTGCCTTTCTTTTAATCTAAGAAGAAAATTGATTTTGGCTTTGGTATGTTCAACTTTATTATAGTTGAATCCGCAAAGTGTAAATGTTAATACTTCTTCTAACAAATGACATCATTATGTCTTTTTTTCACCCCAATATCTGGCACGGATGGAAAATGCTCGACGCTTTCCTGGATGGAAAACTGCAAAAAATTAACGCCTCAATACTAAAGTTGCAACTTGTAGTAAGCTCATAGCTTTGTGCCTTGAGTTGTATGGGGCAAATTAAGATAACTTCAACTTTATAGGGACTGAATTTAAAACTAACCTTTTTATTACGATCATCTATTTAAGGTCGTATTTTCTTAGCACAAGTTAAAGCCTTGGATGCCTTGGTTGATATGTTTTCATATATTCTTTGGTCATTAAGAATGCAAACTATTAGATACCAAGCAAGAGATCGAATGTATAGAGTTTCGAAGGTGGTAAATGGTAATGAACATCTCACATGAAACTGAAATTATGTTAAACATACTTTATTCATCATCAAGTTAGTAGTGCCAAGGATTTTAAGACAGGAAACAAAGGGCCTACTTGGATGCCATGATATTTTTATCCACATTAAGAACATAGAAACTAAGCTTGTACATATGTCTCAACTGCAACTTCCCGGGAATATCCGACAATTGTGGATTTCTCTTTGGCTTCCCATAGCTCTGGTAATGCTTCCTTGATGTTATGGATGCTCTCTAGTGCATAATCTACACCGCTTATCCGGTGAGAAGAGCCCACCTAAAACCATTTTATAAGACAACGATGAGAATAATATCCCAAGATTATGTCAACACGAGATGTGTCTGCAAGATACCTTAATCCAGAAAGTAAATTGCAGTAACTTACCAACACAGTAGTGAGCCCCAATCTTTTCCCCGTCTGTAGATTACGAAAGCTATCATCAAAGAATATCTGGAAAAATAAAAATAAAAAAAGATCGTTTAAGATGGTTAAAAAATAAATTCAGGTACAATATTAGCAAAAGTAGCATTCATAGTTAAAAGTAGTAAAAACAATGTAACGAAGCAGATAAATGGCAGCCAAAACGGCTATTCTTTTTATACAAATAAATAACCTGCTGCAGACACAATTTCATGGCAAGAGAATAATAGATCTTACCGTTCGTTGAGGATTGATTTTTGCTATCTTGAAAACTTTTTCAAATGCATCTTCAAATGGTTTGCAGATAACTGGGGTCTTTGGGATTACTAGATTCAAATTAGGCTGCTTCATATATTCGTCAACGTCAAGAATTCCAATGCTTGGATTAGCACTAACAGTAGTATTTTCGTTATTAGTGGGGTTCAGAGTCTCAAAGCTTATAACTTTCTGAAAGCAGTCCTCTAATCCGAGCCTGCAAAGTGCTCTAGCCGCATGAGCTTCATCCGCATTGGTAAAAACCTACACACCATCACCAAAACAACACATTAAGAAGCAAGCATTTCGAGAAAAGTGGTTAAACAATCTCATTCCGTAAAGCAAGAAGAAAAATGAGCGACGACCTATTTTATAAATATATTTTAAAAAAAAAAAACTTACAACTTTACGAATAGGCAGGCTAAGCAAAAGACTTCTCAGAACAGGGTCGGGTTTAAGCAGATCGTAAGGCAATCTCCCATGGACATAACTGCAAGGCAGGAAGGTATTAGGTGCTCCTATCACATACCTCTATAGAAAATAATAGGAATGATAATAATATAAGCAGTTAAAATAAGAAGAAATTGAGATAAAGTACCTGTGGAAGTCATCATAGTCAAAGTCATAGCCCATAGCCTGGAAAGAGGAAAAAACAAAGCAGCCAAACTTGCTTATAAACCTTCCCTGGGTCTAAGATTACATTTTTTCATGGCAACACTAAATTGAAAAGTTTGAATCAATGGCCTTACCTTGAGACCAGCCATGGTGGTCCCATAGTTCCTGTACAAGGAAAAACAAAGTTCAGGGACTTTACTCTCCTCTATCCCAAGCTTTTGAAGCATATATTCTACAGTGGCAATAAAGAGAAGATTTAATTCAAATTACTAACTATTTAAACACCCTTTTAAAGCATAACTAAAATGTGAAGCATAATCACCTTGAATATTCTTGGTGACTTGTGCTGAAATACCAGAGGCCAGAGGATAGAGAGTGTCATCCAGATCTGGAAGTTACATAATAATATGTTATATATTCCATCAAATCACAGAAAAAAAATAATGCGTAAAATTGTATGGAATTATTGGAAAAATAGAAAATATACGAGAAACTAAAAAGGCTTACCAAATAGAAGACACTCGTATTTCGATTGCGAAACTTGCTGGTATTGACCCTTGTTTTCCATTTCTGATATGTATTTCAAACTACAAAAAATTGGGGAAAAGAAATAAAATAAGCATAAAACAATTGCAATCCACAATATCCAAAATGCTACTGCAAATATTACTGCAAAAGTGAAATAAAAATTTGACATCCAGATATCTAATAACAACATCCATGTCCAAGATTCCTCTTGATTATTTTTATCATTAATTTGTTAGGAGAATTTATTATTAATAATATTACTATTGCAATCAATAATTGTGTATCAAATCGTGGGATAAAATAAAACGTTGAATAATATTTACGCAACAAAACATTTCGTCAAGAAAAGAAATAACGATGGAATTGGAGATTCATAGTAACCCAAAGCAAGAACTTTACACACATAACGACAGAAAAACTGAGAATAATATATTAGCTTAAATCAAACTTAACAATAGAGAAATTCCTAAATATATATAAAATATATATATAAACCCAAAAAAGACGATTTAAGTCTCGACTCTTTGAGAAGCCCAAAACCGTGACCATTCACCAACAGATCAAAACTGAAAAACCATACATTTTTTGAACCCAAACACCAATCTTTCACTTCCCTATAAACAAACAACAATGGAACGTAGATCAGCAGTGTTAAAGGCCGTTTCTTTTTCTTTTACGAAAACTTGATATTCAAATTTCGAACATCACTTTTTTAGCATTGCCGGCATTAATCATGGAAAACGAAAAACAGTGAGAAAATTTCTAGAAAAAGAGAGGGAGGAAAAAGGGCAAAACCTTGAAAACGACGAGTCCCAGATCCAAAACGACCGACTCTGCAGAAAACGGAAGCGGAAAGAAGAGCTTGCAGAGATTGATACTTTGCTTTAAACAGAGAGAGAAGTTGAGAAGTGATTTTTAAGAGAGAGTGAGAGAAAGACAGGTTTTTATTGGAGGAAACAACTGAAAGGCAGGAGGCACGTAATTTTGACTAGTATTACGTGGTCGCATTAGATGTTGACTTTCATGCGAGGCCTCACCGCGTCCTGGCGTTCTGTTCAATTTTTGCTAGATGAAGCGACCTTTCGTTGAACACTTGTCGCTTTCGGGATGGCCAGTAATTTTATTTTATTGTTCTTGATTTATTTTATTATTAATTACTGTTTGTAACTGATTTTGTGGTGAGAACCGCAGTTCCCACCACTTTGCATTTTTCTTGATTTATTTTATTTTTTTTAATTTTTAATTTTTAATTTTTAATTTTATTTTTTGTCGGTCTTTGATCACAGTGAGGGCCAAGGGGAAACTGGGAAAACATGGAAAGGAAAGCTCCAGCAAGTGTGATGGCTAGTGGCCACGTCCCATGATTTTTTAACTATTTTTTTAGTTATAAATAATATAAAAGTCCCATATATTATAATAACAACAAAAAAATATCTATAATATAAAATTTTTATATTCTATAATAAAAATAGTTCTACCATTTTGTCAAACACCGTAACAATAATGAGCTCACGGCGGTTAACTAACCACAATAAAAACCTATGGCAATGTTGTTAGTAAGAACTAAAAAATAATAATTTTTTGAAAGAATTTTGTTTTTGAACTGTTAGATTTATATTGAAAATATAATTTTAAACACTTTTAACTGCCATAATTGCACCCTACGAGTTTGTTTCTCTACAGAAAAAGACCTTATTATTTGAAGGACAAAGCAAACAATAATTTGCTTGCAGCCAAAATATAAAATATTACAAAAAAAAACACAGAATCTTTTATGTTGTGGCTTGTAATTTGTTAAAGTTAACATTTTTACGAAATTATCTTATAATACAAGTTTTAAATTTATTTTCATATTAGGAAAGTCTTGATTTAGAAGAATTTGTATTTTTGGGTAACTTACCTAATTTTGTGATTATAATTTTTACTTATGCATGACCCATTGATAATGTTGCTCATTAGTGAATTCTCTTTTCTTCCCCCAAATAGAGGCACAATACTACCAAACCACATCAAATATGTTTTTTTTTTTTTTCACTTTTCATATTTTTTTTGTAATGATGTTTATGATTGCTAGGAGAGTGTTTAAAAATAAAGTTAAAATTTAAATACTGTAAGATATAAGATCTTTATACTATAATAAATTTTTATTTTTTACAATAACATATGAGAGTTTTACATTGTATTAAATTTAAATTTAAATTTCAACAAACTTGTTAAACTAAACCAATATTTTGTTGCTTTGGAAAAGGATATTTTTTCCTTTTTTTCAAATCGGAAGAGAATCAGCTTCCCGTGTGAACGAATTCAAACGGTCAATACAAGTTCCCAATGGTCTTAATATGAATAAAATATTACATTTGTTGGTTAAGACATTTTCTAGAATCAGCTTCCCGTGTGATCGAATAACATTCAACACGTCAATTCAATTAACTTGACTTCCTAACATTTTCTAGATTCCTCAACACGTCAATTCAATTAATATGACACCCAAAACATTTTCTAGATTCTTCAACACGTTAATTCAATTAACATGACGCCTATTCGTTTTATTTTTATATATATATATATATATATTTTATATTTTTGAAGGGTACATTTCAGTTGCTTTTCATCATATTATAATTCTATTAAGGTGTGCTCGGTGCCATCTTTGAGAACTATTTTTGCTCTCAACAAAATCATCAAGAAAACAATCCACAACTTCATATGCTCGGCCCTTTCTCCTGAGGTACTCTACAAGACTCTAGCTGGCTACAACACAAGGTATCGCATTCTCGAGAAGAATACGTGCTTGGGTTGAACTGTCAGAACTTGCAACCAAATAGCAACTCATCAAAAAGGGTTGACATATGGCCTCATTTCAACCCTCAGATGGGGACCAATCCTTCTGTGGGGATCTCGACACTTGTCAACCTACTCCCCCTGACAGGTCTTGATGTGACACACGAATCATGGGTCAAGCTCACCTAACATCCGATTCAAGTGGTCGCCTATAAATAAAGCGCATTTACTATAGGTCACGGTAACGTGCTCTTTTCCAACTAAAGTTCTGTTTGTTAAATAGATTCGAATTAATGATTTGATTTGAGTTAGTGTGATTTAAATTAGGATTTGAGTTAGTGATTTGAATTATTATCCGAATTGGATGTGTATTTATGTTTTAATCTAAGTATGGAATAAAATTAAAATTTGTGTTTAGAAAGGTAGTAAAAATAGTTTTTGATTTATCAACAAATCTAATAAAATCTTAATATTAATGATCCTAAAAAATATATAATATGGATCTGGATTTATTAATCTCTTCACTAGGAACACAATGAAAAAAAAATCATCTCAATTGGATAACAAATAAAGAAGTTATGATTTTTTTTCTTAAATATAGGAGAAAGAATTTTATTTTTTTACTGTAGCAGGATATCCGAGTATCAAAAGTTTAGGGGAGTCAAAACTCTAAAAGCTTGGATTCTTGATACTCAGAATATTCAGATGTTGGGGAAAACACACACGTCTTCAAAGGATTCTTAATATTTGAATCCAAATTTGAGTATAAAGAACCTAAAAAGTTCTCAAAACAAACAGGTCCTAAATCTACTCTTGTATTTGCCGAATAGATACTTGATTTAAGCATCAAAAGGCCTTTGGGTAACACCACACCGATGCCCCTTATCCCTAAAGCGTCATTCTTTTTGTTGCAGATTTACTCGATAGACCGAGACCAACAAAAAAGAGCCGTCCGAACATCATACACAGTCACACGTGGTGTTGACAAGCAACATCCAACGCGAGATCTCAACATTGTGCATTTTATATTAATATCTAGATGTAGATGTAAAAATATCCTAAATTCTCACAGATCTCATATCTGTGATTAATAGCCTAAAGTTTCACATTTTTTATTTTAGATTTTTGTAGCCACAACCATTACGCATACAAAGGTCATTAAAATCACCCAACGAATATTCGAGGTTTATATTATAGTCTTACCATTATCTGTGAGACGCTGCCAATTCAATATAATATGGGACTTTCCTGTTCACATGTCATTTATTTGTTCGAACTATAAATGTCAATGAGACACATGTAATGTGTATGTTATTAATTATCATCATCATCGTAATTATTTTTATAAAACGGGTTAGTTGGTACCATAAATTAATTCGAGTAATCCGCTCAAAAAAAAAAAAAAAAGGTAACGATGTATTGTTGACATTTTATATTATCCTCAATATTCCGGTTAAGCATCATAGCTTTGGCTATAGATAGGCAATGGATTCTGCAACCACGCGGCTCATGTGTTCCCGAATATCAATATTATTAATAAACCACGCCAATTTTTTTAGATATTTTTATTTTTAGACTTTATATTATGAGGTTATCAAAATTTTATATTTTGTAGTTTGAATTTTAACATTAATATACCTTCATATTTTAAACTTATGTTAAATTCGTACTTTTTTTCAAATCAAAGTTAAATTTTGACTTTATAAAATACTTACATATACTTCATATTTTGAAAATTTTAACTTTTTTTTTAAAAAAATTTATTTATTTTTCAGTTTTTTTAAAGGTATTTAGGTCTTTTTATGGCTAAAATTCACTATTGATCAAGAAAAAAAGTAATAATTTAACATAAATTTTAAATATAAATATATAAGTGTTAAAATTTAAAAAACAATACAAGTTTTTTCAATAACCTCAGCTATGAAAATAAAAATATCCCACCTTCTTAATATAATAAAGAAGGTCGAATTTATTCGAACTGTCTCGAACTTTCCGCTATTTAGTATATATATGATTTTTTTTATTGGGTATACAACTGAAAACACACTTTTTGTTTTTCCTTTTGAAGATAAAGGACTGAAAACAAACCTTGAACCTTGAACCAGGAGCCATGAGCTTTTCTTTCTTTCAGTTTTAATATCTTATTTATAGTGTTCAAAACAGTAGTTAAAATTAAAAATATTAATTTAAAAATTATAATATATAAAAATTTTACATTTTATTAATTTTTTTATTTTTTATTGTAAATATTAAGAATTTTATATAGTTTATTGGTCGGAAACAGATGCGCTCAATGTTTCAAAGTTATAGTGTTACCGTGAGATTAGAAAAGGTCACAAATTTGGTCCATACAAGAAATATGGTAACCAGTTGCAACGAAAAAATGCAAAAGGGCCCGAAAAATAAAAACAAATATAAAGCTTATTTCATGTACAATAAAAAACAAAACAAAAACGTCCCCATTAATCAACTAGGGACGACTTGGGGTTCCAGTGGCGAAGACCCATCGTCTTCCTCGGGCACATCGTTCAAAGGGACCTCCACAGGCTTCCCTTCTTCCTCTTGGAAGCCGTGCTTGAACCTATCATAGTTTGTTATTTCAACAGGTTTAAATGGACGCTCACCCAAAACTTTAACCAGATCATCTTGGTGAAGCACTTCCTTCTCAAGCAACAATTCTGCTATTTGTGCCACTTGCTCTTTGTGCTCCTCTATAAGTTGGACTGTGTGTTCGTACGCTTTTCCGACCCATTCACGCACTTCATTATCGATAATCGCAGCAGTTTTGCTACTGTAAGGTTTGGTCATCTCAAAAGTGTCGTCCCTTTGAGGGAAAGACAAGAGACCCACCTTATCGCTAAAACCATAGACCGCCACTTGAGCATAGGTCATCTTGGTCACCTTCTCCAAATCATTCTGTGCTCCGGTAGAGATTTTCCCCAATATAACCTACATTTCAAAATTATCCTCATTAGCACTGAAGTCTAAGACATGAAAAGAGTCTACTTTTCCGTCAATTCAATATTTTTAGTTGTTTTACTTTGTCCATTTGCTCCTTTTACTGGTAAGTGGGATAAGGAAAAAGTAACAGTACGTGAAACTGAGCTAAAGTGAGGCGTAAATGTAAAATACAAAATTTTTTAACAGTGAAAAGAAGTTGTATAGCTTACCTGTTCGGCAGCCCTACCACCAAGGGTCATGCATGTCATGTCGAAAAGTTGCTCTTTGGTCATAAGAAGGTTCTCATTAGGAACATATTGGGCAAAGCCAAGCGCAGCTGTGCCTCGAGGAACAATTGTGACTTTCAGCAACGGCTCAGCATGTTCTAAGAACCAACCAGCAACTGCATGACCTGATTCATGGTAGGCAACAGTCCGTCGTTCAAGCTTGCTTATAACCTGCTTCACCAAGTAGGAATGTTAAAGATTCTCATGCTTGTTAAGAGGGAACAAAAGTATTCTAACATTCTCAATTGAACAATTAAAACTTGCTGCACACAGGAAGTTTCATTGCAAACAAAACAAAATGCCCTACAAGAAACATACCGATGTGAACAATAACAGTCGTCATAAACTCTATAAATATACTGCAAATAAGAGTAAATACACAGGGGAGACTCTTAGAAGTAGTGGACGACAATAAGACGGAGGACACAGATGTTGTTGCTTTAGTGCTATGAGAATATAAATCTATCCATCTTCCCAACCACTCAATTATAAAAATAAAGTCGAACAAAACTAAAAGTGGAGGTAAAAATCATTTAAAACGATTTTCTTGAATGCACAAAGAGCTTTCCAATGCAAAAACATTAGATGAATGGGAGGAAAATGCATCATGCCATACAGAAAAATACCAGAGCAGAATCTGTACCTTGTTCTTCTTCTCCAAACCACCAATTATTCTATCAATCGCTGCCTCAAAATGTTGCATTGTAACTTGAGCACTCTCACTCCTTGCGGCAATCAGAGCAGCTTCATTACAAACATTTGCAATGTCTGCTCCAGCAAATCCAGGTGTGAGAGCTGCGAGCCTCTGGGAGTAGTATGATGGCTGATGATCAAGTTTAATCTTTTTCAAGTAGATCTGAAATATCTGATCACGTCCTTTAATATCAGGTTTGTCAATTGTAATTTGGCGATCAAACCGACCAGGTCTCAAGAGAGCTTTATCCAAGATATCGGGTCTATTGGTACCAGCAAGAACAACAACCCCAGAGGTTGTTCCAAAGCCATCCATTTCTACCAACAACTGATTTAGCGTGCTTTCACGCTCATCATTGGCACCTGAGAAGCCTCCCCGTCCCCTTGCTCTACCAATTGCATCAATCTCGTCAATGAATACTATACTTGGAGCACACTGCCTTGCTTCCTGAAATAAGTTCCTAACCCTGGATGGTCCAACACCCACAAACATCTCCATAAATTCTGAACCAGATATTGATAGAAAAGGCACATCAGATTCTCCTGCGGTAGCTTTTGCTAGAAGGGTCTTTCCTGTTCCTGGAGGGCCTACCAACAGAGCTCCTTTTGGAATTTTTGCTCCCAATTCCTCGTATTTCTTTGGGTTCTTGAGGAAGTGCACAAACTCCATGATCTCTTGCTTTGCCTCATCACAACCAGCTACATCTTTGAAATAGACCTGAAAAAAATTAGAAAATTAGAAGTTAATGAAATACGTAATGCAATGGACTTCTAAAAACAACAATCAGATTGTCGACAAGAAAGCAGGGGAAAAAACAAAGATAAAGACAGACATGACAATCAAATACCCTATTCCACCTATTACGGATGAAGAAACACAAGGCTGACCTTATTTTTTGCATTTTTGTCTACTTTTGTGACATGGGCTTTCCCTATGTTGAATATTCCACGAGCACCCTTCCCACCACCACCACCAACGCCTAGTCCACCTTGCATTCTTCGTCCCATGTAAAATAGGGATCCCAAAAGCAATAGTGTTGGTGCAAATCTCATCAATTCTTGGTACCATACCATTTCAGAGGTGTATGTAACAGGAACATAATCATGAGGGTCTATCCCTAACGCTTCCTGGGCTTCCTCCAACTTCTCCTCAAAAGATTCAACACTTCCGATATTGAAATAGTATTTGTATTGTCCACGAGTTCCACGAGCAGGGCTACCATTAACTGGTCCTTGTACAACATCGTCACTTGCTTGATCACGTGGGGAATCCCTTACATATACTTTTGCAACTGATTTGTTGGAAACAACTATACGGTCCACTAAACCTGGTTCCAGAAGCTTGTTCTTGAATTCTTGAAAACTAATCTGCACAGGACAAAATATGAAAGCATACGTGCAGTAAATATCAACATTTCAGAATGAAAAAGATGGATTTTTCCAATTACCTTGAAAAACTAGAATTAAGCTACAAAATCATCCAAACTTCCACAAAAATATTGCAGCAGAAATTGCACATACCTGTTGCTGTTCACGAGGACCAAAAGAGAAGGAAGAAAGGAATAGTCCAATCACTAACAAAGGGGTCAGTAAACTTTGGAACTGCTTCATAAAAGCCTCCTGAAAATTTCCACGATCATCTGTGTTTGAGTCCCCTGGATATAATAAAATTCAAGTGATCAGAATGCATAAAATATGCATGTAACAATCCACTTGCTCAAGCTGGAAGAACAAGTACATGATTGAGAGTTGAAAAGACATGTTCATGCAGCCAGAAATCCATTGAAACACAAATTTTCTAAATGGTAACTTTTCCCTCTTAGAAATAGTACACTAATAACAAAAACAAAGCTTGCGCTAAATAAACACAAACAATATTTGGTATTTCTTACAAGTTACAAGTTCATTTCTTTAGTTAGGTAACAGATATAATTGAAGAGACAGTTAAATGCTAAGTCCTAAATGATTGCAACCAGCAGTAGGACAAACTCGCCCAACTATTCCCTCCCTTCAATTCCACGCAAGTGACACAACTGAACAACTCAAACCCAATAGAAGCCTTTTCATCCTATCAAATTTTATTTGACCTTGATCTCCGCCCAAACCATCTTTTCTTTGATGTACTCATGCATTACATGTATGTAGCGACCTCTGTATAGGAAGGAAATCCACGACATACAAATAAATAAATAAACAAACAAACAAATAAGCGCGTGAATACAGTTCTTGCATAGTTCCCCTTTCAATGAAAATTTCCTTAACTTCAACAAACACTACCAAATACATACGCACAAAACCATGTCACTACAAGAACAATGAAACATCAATTTCCCCTCACATAATGAACTTGGTAATCGTGAAGAGAGATAATGAACTTGGTAATCGTGACGAGAGCAACCTAAATTAGTTTAGTACAGCTCAAATAATCCAGACTCACAATGGAAATGCCAAGCACTAAGAAGCACTCTAGCTCAGATCAGATATATGCAAAAAAAAAAGCGTTCAACTTTCATTCCATAGCTGTACATTCCGTTCATATAAGCAGAAGCTGTTTCAATCCCCAGAACCAAATTTTTAATCTAAAGACTAAAAGGTACAGAGAAAACATCTAATCCAAGCTAAAAAACAATAAAGCAACTACCTTTAGAGTCAGACTCGGATTTCTGCTCGTTCCCCTTTGGAATTTCCTTCTTTTCCTTGGGATAGAAGTTCTCATATTCTGCTCATTAAACCCTTCATTAGTCGCTCACTAAAAGCAGCAATGAAATCCCATTCTAGCTTAAACACTAACCAAAAGAAACCATAAACAGAAAATATCAATAAAAATCATTACAACAAGAAACAACAAAAGCTTACTCTTTTTCTTTGGGGCCTCGCTGGAGAATAGCCTACGAAATTGAGGGTTAGCTAGAATGTAACGAAAATCAGAACCAGAAGACTTGGAAGCTCCAATTGAAGCTAAATAACCCCGGAAAAACCCTAGAGCCCCATTGACGCGACCGCCCAGATACGAATCAGCATCTGGCACTCGCAAAAAACCTTCGTTCTCATTCAGACTCGCCGGTCTCCGACCTCCGTGCAACAAATTCTGCCATACCATACCAAACCAAACCAAACACACCATAAAAAAAGAAAGGTGAAAATCGAAACACCACAAACAAAAAATTGCAAAACAAAATTAAAGAGCGAAACGGAAAGTTACCCTAGAACGTGAAGATCGCGAAAAGGAGCGGCCAATCCTGGAAAAGATCATCCTTTTCCGAATGTTTGGGAAACGAAATGAGAGCGATGTTCGTATGAGATTGAGTTAATTTTAATCTTCAAAATTGAAGCAACCAAAAAAAGAAAAAAAAAAAAAAAGAGATAAAAATATCTGGGGAACGATACTGAAGATAAATTAAGGTTAAATAATATACAAATTTAGGACATATTAACGAGTACTAAAACTGAGAAAAGAAGAGGTTTTGCCTATTTCATGGCCGAATTAGGGCCAAAGAGACGATTGGGGTGAATTCGAATAAAGGATTCTCTACAATTTTCTGTAATTTAATGGCTTCGACGAGTGGGGAAGGAGATAATTTTGGTTTTTTTCTCTTTTGTTTTTCTTAGAAAAGTGGATATTTGGGTTTTTTTATTTTATTTTTTCCCTTTATTATTGTCAAAGAATTTTTCATTTTGAGGTCAGCGAGGACGTTACGTGGGTTTATGGCTTGTGCTTTGGAAACACGCCCACGGGTTCGACTTTCTACAAGTGGTGTAATAAACAAGTCCGTTTAGTTCATGAATTTTTAGATTCAATAGACCTATATTTAAATATTAAATTTTTTTTAAATATATGTTTATTTTTTAAAAATTTAAATTAAATAGGTATTAAAAATCTACTCTTAATACTTAAATATTTTTATTATAGTAAAAGTTAAAATTCTTTTTTTTATATTTGACAAAAAAATCATAACTTTTTTATTTGATTTCAATTGAGATAATTTTTTTTTCATTGTGTTATAGTAAATAGATGAATAAATTAAGATCAATATAGCATATTTTTTAGGATTATTAGCATTATGATTTTATTAGATTTGTTAAAAAATTAAAACATATTTTCACTATTTCTCTAAACGCAAATTTTAATTTTATTTTATATTTAAACAATGCACATCCAAACGTTAATTCGGATAACAATTCAAATCACTAATTTAAATCTTAATTCAAATCACACAATTTAAATCAAATTACTAATTTAAATCTATTTACCAAACAGACCCGTAGCTTCGTCGATATTTTTAGATGAATTTAATTGCTTTGTGTATTATTCTTTTTCTGCTTTTACAATATCAGCTTGTAATTGTGAGATAAAAATTTAGGATTGGATGATCAACTTACCCTTGCTTTACATGAAAATATTTCGTGTAATTTGAACGTAAAAGTCAAATATTTGTGCTAATATAAAAATTAATTTAATGAGAATAAATAATATATATTAAAGTACTATTTTGATTGAGTAAACATTTTTTAGCCAATTTCTGTGTTACCATTTCCAAATAATAGTCATGGTTTAAGTGTTTAACTATTTATTTGTAGCACCCGGGATCTTGAGGTTTCACATGTAAAAATTTGGTAGACCTTTTTTATTTCTTGGTGGTTTCCGGGGGTGCCCACTGAAGAAGTGAAGACATAAGACGCACCATCTTATCTTTTTTTTGGTAGCCAAAAAAAAAAAATATATATATATATATATATATATTTAACTTCCTATGCAACAGCCAACAAAAAGAAAGCTCCTCGCATTCTTTTTTTTTTAATTTATTTTAATAATACTTTATCAAAGGTTTAAAACTCTGTATTAGGTAAGATCATCTTTATTTATTTCACTAAATTTGTTGTAGGGTTATTTCAATAAATTTGTGCTGCAATAAACATTCTCAATTTAAAGAAAAAAAAAAACTCTCTTTATCAATAGATATCCAAAGGCAAATGTATTTGTATGCATTTTTTTACTAGACTCCTTAAATCAAGACCAAAGGAAAGGCAAATTCTATAATCTAATGATCTAATCATTAATTTTCTATTTATCAAATAAAAAAGTTAATTTATGCTATTATCTTCTAATTGTTTTTCTTTTGTTGATATATGATAAGAGAAAATGAGGAGGAGATTGTTTTTAAGGAAAAAAAACAAAGATATATATACATATATAAGGAGAACGAGGAAAATAGCATATGATTGAATTTTTTAAAGTAAATAGCTGTTGTGGTGTAATTTAGTTAGCCCTAAATTGTCGATAAGCCCAGACAGCCTAGTGTCGAAACTAATCCAATAGATCGAAGATAATCAATTGATTGGAGGAAGGTTAATCGAATTGACTCTTCGTACGGTTTGATTGGTTCGATTCTCATGCGTGGCAAAAAGCATTCGGTATACATCGGCCACACGAGGTTGTTCATACTCGTCTCCAAGTCTTCGTTCGACTGGATCGATTGCCGTTAGTTGACGGTTATCAGCACGAACTTACGGTTACAACACGTCTAGTCATGGACCAAAACGTGAGGAGGCATGTTCTTGCAGCCTATCACGGATTAACACGTGTCCCACTATTGCAGTTGCTTTCAGTGCATTGTTCCACTCTGCCAAACAATTGGGTGCCATGATTCCTTCTTATTTTTATATAAAGGTATGGTTATTTCATTGCATGATATACACAGAAAATACAGAAACTTTACCCAATCACTTTCTCATCTCTTTCTGCTCTTCTGTAATTTGTACCCAGAATATTATAATACATTACAGTAGACGTAGCTCTTCTTTGATAGAATGAACCACTATAAATCCTACGTGTGATATTCTAGTTTTTATAGCATTATTTTATTGTCTATTGCACTTAGATCTTGCACGTTAACTTGAGCTAATAGGTCCAATTAACAATGATTTAAGGGCCCAAGTTCCTTAAACAGAATTCTAACAACTCAAATCAGCATTTTCATATTTGATTGTAGATTCATCGTCTACATTTTGACACCCACCGTGAGGCATTCAGATCATCAACTCCAGGATCTTTAGCGCAACCATAAATGGAGGACAACTAGCACACCCCTGAAACTACAATTGAAGAGACTGAATCAATTCCCTAGGCCAATCAACAAATGGAAGCCCTTACAGCAGAAGTGGAGGTCTTGAAGAAAATGCTCCAAGAGCAAGCAGATGGTTGTCCCATGCCACCAGACGGTTGGGAGTCACGATTCTTTCTTATTTCTATATAAAGATATGGTTGTTTCATTGTATGATATACATAGAATAACATACAGAAACTCTGCCCAATTGCTTTCTCATCTCTTTCTGCTCTTCTGTACTTTGTACCTAAAATATTATAATGCATTATAGTGGACGTAGCTCTTCTTTAATAGAGTGAATCATTATAAATCCTGCGTATGATATTCTAGTTTTTATTGCATTATTTTGTTGTCTATTGCACTTAGATTTTGCACGTTAACTCGAGCTAATAGGTCCAATTAACGGTGAATTGAGGGCCAAAGTTCCTTAAATAGAATTCTAACAACCCAAATCAGCATTTTCATATTTGATTGTAGATTCACCGTCTATAGTTTGGCACCCACCGTAGGGCGTTTAGATCATTAACTCTAGGATCTTTAACTCAACTGCAAATAGAGGACAACCAGCACACCCTTGAAACTGCAATTGTAAAGACTAAATGAATTCCCCAGGCCAACTAGCAAAGGGAAGCAGCCCTTACAACAAAAGTGGAAGCTCTGAAGAAAATGCTCTAGGAGTAGGCAGCTCGTTCTCAAGAACGTGACAAAAGATTGAAGCAACTGAGCAGTAAGAATTTGGCTTTGAGGAGCCAAATCAGCTATCAAAACTCTCAGATGACTTCACAATCCTATTATTACCCATACTATAGGTATTTGACATTCTTGGTATCGTCAACAGCATAGTGGTAGTCTTTAGACGCCATCGCCAGGAAGACAGCAGTCCTCCTATAGCCTAATTGGCAAGATGCAGCCGTTGTATACTCCCTTGACTCTAGCACCAGCAACAACATTAGCGTCAACAACCACAGCAAATCCCACTATAACAATGATGACAATGACAGCGAACGCTCATGTGGAATCCAATCGACGCGACAATGCAATTGTCGGAAACAACAGGACAGAATCTACCACTTGTTTCGAAGAAGTCCCAACCCTGACTCTATTAACTCCAGAGTCGATCCAACAGATGATGAAGGAAATGCTCAAGCAGAATGCTAAGTTTGTAGAAGAAAAGATCGACCAGAAGGTTTCGAAAGCCACAAGTAGGACTCCAGCGTTAGATGACATTTCAAAGAACATTCGAGATACCCCACTCACGAGGAGGATCACATCGATCGTACCACCAAAGTACGAAAACCTTATGTTCACCCAATTCGATGGAACTTTTGATCCAAAGGACCACTTGTTGCAATATAAGAATGTGGTCAGCGCTAAAAATATCCCAGACTCAATTCTTTATGAGATGATGTGTAAGTTGTTTGCACAATCACTTAAAGATCTAGTGCTTCAATGGTTCAATAACCTGCCTGTAGGGTTGATTGACAGCTTTGAAGATTTGACGGATTCGTTCGTCAAAGCATACTCGGTACACATCAAAACTAGAAAAACGACCAAAGATTTATGGTCGGTCGTTCAAAGCCCAGGCTAGTCGTTGTGGGCTTATATCAAAAGATTTAGCAGAGCACTTTTGGAGATTTATGACTTCGAGGATTGAACAGCTAGAGGGACACTGAAGAAAGGACTCTTGCACAGGTCCCTCTTCAAGAATAGCATATGCTCCGACTACCCACAAACCATCCAGGAAGCCCTAAACAGAGTTAAAGGATGGATCGACCTGGAAAAGGAAAACGAAAGATGTGAGCGAGAGCACGAGAGAACAAGAGACTTGAGTAGGTGGAGTCAAAAGCAACGGCAGCAGCCGGATCGAAGAGGACAGACAAGGACACCACCAAAGAGAGAGTGGAGGAGAAAGGAAGATAAGTTACGATCTGTGGCCAGACCACTGTCGCCTCCAAAGTACGCCCTCAGCATATCACTATCCAAACTAGTCACTCAATTTGAAGGCAAAGATTATGTTAGGTGGCCAAATAAGATAGCCCCAAGTCGTTCATGAGACCAGTCAAGTATTGCGAATTTCATCGAGATACAAGGCACTTGACGGTCGATTGCAAAGCGTTGTGATCTGAGATTGTAGCTGCTCAAGAAAGGGCATTTAAGGGAGTACCTCTCTAAATGAGGAAGGAAAATATATGGGCTTGACAAAGAGAGGGAGGATGAAAAGACCATAAAGCCCAAGAGAAGATGCCATCACCACCACCAGTCAGAAAGATAATTGGAGCCATTTGTGGAGGCTCTATTTTTAGCAGCAATTCTATCAACCAAATGAAGGTGCACTAGAGAATAGCGAATCAAGCGAATGTCAGCTCGTTGGCTAATGAATAAGGCGAGCATGTTATTTCGTTTCGCAATAACGAGGCACTCGGGCTTGATACTCCACATGACAATGCTCATGTTATCAAATTGAACATTGTAAATTGTGAGATTGGTAGAATATTAGTTGACAATGGAAGTTCCGCAGACATCTTGTTCCTCTAGACGTCGAAGAAGATGGACATTGGCAAAGAGGAGATCGAGAAATGCCCCACGTCGTTGGTAAGTTTTAATGGCGAAGCAACAACAGTTATTGGAAGAATCAAACTTCTAGTGTATACAACGGGGGAAAAACAAGTTGACCAATTTTCTAGCCATGGATTGTCCTTTGGGGTATAATATTATTCTAGGGCGGCCTTGGATACACGCGATGAAGGCAGTCCCCTTAACATACCACAAGACGGTCAGGTTTTCGACGAAGCGAGGCATTAGGGAGATTCGAGGAAGCTAGGAGACAACGAGGAGTTATTATGTAATGGCTATGAAGCAAAAGAAGGCTTTATAGCTATTATAGAAAAGTCAACAAGACGGATCGAACAGTCAAGACTACTTCGAATCGGTTTTAGAGTAGGTTGACAATGTAAAATCAATCCAAGAGATGAAAGATGTACAGTGAAGATCGAGTCACAACTTGACCCCAAAATAAAATCCAAAATTATTGATTTTCTTAAAGCTAACAATGATTGTTCGCATGGTCTCACACAGATATGCCTGGAATCGACCCGAGCATAATCTTACATCGACTTAATGTTGATCTAAATCACAAACTTGTCCATCAAAAGAGAAGAAAGCTTAGAATTGAGTGAAACACTTGTAAAGGACGAAGTAAGGAGACTATTCGAGGTTGGGTTTATTCATCCTGTATAGTACTCAGATTGGCTCGTCAACATGGTGATTGTGAAGAATAAGAAGAGGAAGTCAAAAATGTGCATTGATTTCATGGACCTAAATAAAAGCCTGCCCAAAGGACAGTTACCCGTTGCCACATATTGATCGACTTGTCGACGCTACAGCCGGCCATGAAATCTTAAGCTTTCTCGACGCATTCTCTAACTATAATTAGATCCTTTTAGACCCAGATGACCAAGATATTATTGTTTTCGTTACTGAACAGGGGATATTTTGCTTCAAGGTCATGCCATTTGGCTTGAAGAACGCTGGAGCCACTTACTAGAGGCTGGTCAACATGATATTCGAACAGTAAATGGGTAAGAATATGGAGATATACATAGATGACATGTTGGTTAATTCTTTGCAGGTTCATCTCCATGCATAACATCTACAAGAATGCTTTGACATTCTCTGAAAATGTGGCATAAAGTTAAATCAAGAGAAGTGCACTTTTGGAGTGGTGAGCGATATGTTCTTAGGATACCTCGTCATGAAGCGAGAAATCAAGGCAAACCCAGACTAGTTAAAATCTTTTTAATTAATGCCATCGCCGAGAACTAAGCGAGAGATACAAAAACTAATTGGTCGAGTTGCCGCGCTCAGTTGATTCATCGTCTGGTTTGTAGACAGATGTATACCATTTTCCTAATTGCTCAAGAAGAATACAAAGTTTGAATGAAACAAACGATGCAAAGCAGCGTTCCATGAATTGAAGAGATACTTGACTACTCCGCCAATCCTATCAAAGCCAAAAGATGGGGAGCCATTATACCTATACTTAACAGTTTCGAAAACAGCAGTAAGTTCAGCTCTTGTCTGAGAAGAGGACGCGATCCAAAAGCTAGTTTTCTTCATAAGTCACACCATGTTGGATGCTGAAACAAGGTATTCTGTCGTTGAAAAGCTTGCCCTTGTGCTCGTCATATTGGCTCGAAAGCTCCGTCCGTACTTTCAAGGCCACACCATTGTGGTATTGTCATCTTATCTTATGCGAGCTATTTTGCACAAACCAAACGTCTCTAGAAGAATGACGAAATGGGCCGTTTAGTTGACAGAGTTTGACATTGAGTATAGACCTCGGACAGCGTTAAAAGCCCAAGTGCTTGCTGATTTTGTTGCCAAATTGACGTACAGGCCTGAAAGACACAGATCAGATACATGGACTATGCAAGTCAACGGATCAAGCAATGAGAAGGGATTAGGAATAGAAGTGGTACTGAAGAACCAATTGGGGAAGAAATCAAGTAGAGTTTTTGACTAGGATTCAGGGCTACTAATAATGAAGTTGAATACGAGGCTATGATTGCTAGTATAAGGCTTGCTGCCGCACTGGGGGCTACTAAACTTGTTCTAGAAAGTGACTCTACTTTGGTAGTTAACTAGACAAACAGAGAGTTCGAGGCCCAATAGGAGAAGATGTTTTTATATTTGAGGCTAGTCACCAAACTCAAGACCCAATTCGTTCATTTAGAAGTGAAACATGTCCCGCGAGAACAAAACTCGATAGCCGATACACTCGCCAATTTGAGATCTTCAGTTGAAGTCAGTGAAAGAAGAATAATTCCCTTAGAACAAATTAATAGTCCGAGCATTGAGTTGGTCGAGGATACAAATTATGCTGACCCAAGGGATGATTGAAGGACGCCCATTAAGATATATATACGCGACGATTGGCTACCCAAGGATAAGTAGATGGCGAGAAAGATTAAAGTTCAAGCTTCAAGGTACTACCTAATCGATGAAGACTTTACAAGCGTTCTTTTATAGGACCTTATCTTCGTTGTCTTGGGGAATACAAGATCGAGAAAGTCATTCGAGAAGTTCATGAGGGATCGTATGGTAACCATTCTAGGGGTAGATCACTGTACAACAAGGTAAAAAGGCAAGGGTTCTACCGGCCAACAATGCAGAATGACTGCAAGGACTACGCTCGCAAATGCGATAGTTGTCAAAGGCACGCTTCAACCATTCACCAACTAGCCAAAGGACTCTCCTCGGTCAGTTTGCCCTACCCATTCATGAAGTATTCAATTGATATGGTTAGACCATTTCCTCTGGCTTTAGGACAAGTCAAGTATTTACTCGTCTTTATGAATTATTTCTCTAGATGGGTCGAAGCCAGAGCATTTGCAAATGTTAAAGAGCGAGATGTCGAAAGGTTCATTTGGAGAAATATTTTCTATCGGTTTGGAGTTCCAAGAAATATCGTCACTGATACGGCTCCCAATTCATTTCCTCGTCCTTTAAAAAATTATGTCTCGATTGGGACATTATTTTAAGCTTTTCAACACCTAGGTACAAGCAAGGAAATGGGCAGGCAAAAGCAACAAATAAGACGACTGTAAAGAACCTAAAGAAGAAACTAGAGGCTAGGAAAGGTTGTTGGGTCTAGGAACTCCTGATGGTGCTTTGGGCCTACTGAACGACACCGAGAAGGGCAATTGGTGAATCCTCTTTTTTGCTCATGTATGGAAAAGAAGCTGTCATTCTTGTAGAAGTAGTCACTCGAGACCTTCGAGTTGATTACTCCCTCCTAAACAAAGCGAAGAATGACAAAATGATGCAGGATGCATTGGATTGGATCGACGAGAAGAGGGACAAAGCCTTTTATTGCTTCAGTGTTACCAACAAAGCAACCGCCAGGTACTACAATCGAAAAGTAAAAGTCAAGAGATTCTAAGAGGGCGAACTCATACTTAGGAAAGTATTTTAGAATTCGAGAAAAGCTAATGCTAGGAAATTGACGTCTAACTGGGAAGGCCCTTATCGGGTTCAGTCTATCGTTTAAGAGGAGGTATATAAGTTGGACAAATTGGACGAATCAACCCTTGCTAAAAGCTGGAATGCACATCATTTAAGGAAGTATTATGTGTGACATTTATAAGTGTTATTCTTTATTTTATTATTTTATGTAATTGAACTACATTTGACTTGATCCCTACACATATGGGTATGTCGGCAGCTCGTGGACTATAAACAAGGGTAGCCACTTTATTAATTCAATTTCTATTTTCCCATGTTCATTGCCAAGTTCTCAGGCTAAATTGACACAACCATCTTCATGGCTTCGCTTCAGACTCGACCATCTCGATCCGAACGCTCTAGTATTGCCATTTTCATGGCTTTACTTTGGACTCGACTTGCTCGATCCGAACGCTTAAGTATTGCCATCTTCATGGCTTAACTTAGGACTTGATAGGCTCAATTCGAACGACCTCGCATCTCAACCGGACTCGACTTGCTCAATCCAAACAATTTTGCATCTCCATTTTCATGGCTCTTTGGACTTGAACAATTCGATCCAAAACCATCATCATTGAACAAACTAGTGCCATAATCAGGGCTCAAACATTAAAGTGAATTCGATCAACTCTTTCAAAGTTCGATCCCATATCGCCATTATCATTGCACTGAATTTGTTTAACATCCTATTGCTCAACACCAGGCTAGATTCGATTAACTCTCCTAGAGTCTGACCTCAACTTGCCATCTACATGGCTCAGTCTTGCCCATAACTTAGTTAACCCTTTGAGGGTTCATTTTGTGCTAGAATAACGGCTCAGTTTGGTATTTCATTGATCCCCTTAGGTCCAATTGGATACTTTAATTTATCATACATTATTAGCTCGATCGCTTTTAATTTATTTAAATTGACCAAGTGCTTGATCGCCACATATACTATATAAAAGCACGAGTAATCTGAAGCCAAATTCATGGAGTTAAATTTGATACTGAAGTTTTGTTTGAAAAAATAAAGTGTTTGATACAAAATGAATAGAGGTACAAATTGTTCAAATATAAACAAAAACAAAGTCTATCTCAGGAATCTCCTCCCTCTGTGATTCGACATTTTCACCCTCAATCAGCTCGATAATTGGGGGCTCCGCAACTTTGCCACTTGACATTGGAATGGTACTTGGCTTAGGAGTGGAAGGATTTGTAGGAAAATCCTGACAGGTCGATTCGCCTTTATCGACAACCTGAACATTCGAGTCTTCTAGCAACAGTAGTTCTTGCAATTCCTTGATCTCTTTGTCGATTGCTTCGGCTTTGAGTTGGCCTGACTTGAACTCTATTAAAGCCTCGAGTCATGCCTTGAAGGAGGAAGTGCCATGAACCTCGAGTAGCTACTCCTTGATTTGTTCAATATCTTTGTCTTTGGCAGCCACTGTCTTCTTAAGGTCGTCAACTCCCTCCTTGGAGAGTCTAAGACTACTGGCCCAGTTCAACACCTTTTCGTTTGACCTGTTTAGCACATCAGTTGCTTCATTGAGTTCCTTTTTCCTGTCATCTCTCTCAGCCTTTACCTTCTTAAGCTCTTCTCCAAGCTCCCTATTTTTCAAAAGCTCTTGCTCGTATTTGTGAGCGGCCTTGTTCGCGAAAAAATTGTGGAGTAAAAGAGCTTGCATGACAAAAAGGAATTTAGTATAAAATGAAACAATCAATGTCAACCATATTGAACATGATTTGGCGATTTACCTGTCCCATAGCTGCAGCCAATTCGTTGTAAAACCAAGAAAACGACTTCCTACCGAGAAGTTCCTCGTCCTTGCTAAAGTAGAAATTTACGGCTGCTCTTGTCGTCGCCTCCTTGTCTTGAATAAAGCTGACATCCTCGGGGACGTCGAATGTTTTCTTGGGAGCCCTTGATTCGACGTCCCTGGTCGAAGAAGGCTGTGCCGCTTTCCTTTTCTTAGATGGTAGGGGCTGTATGTCAAGAGGAGGAGATGGAGGAAGATTGAATGAATCGGTTGGAGGAGCCACTTCTTTCTGGATTGATAGTTCACCAGTATCGATCCTCTTATTTGATAATTTGTCCGCAGCTTTTTTCTTCCTCATCTCTCTAACTGAGGGCAGCATTACCTTCATGACTGATAGTGTAGCTTTCGCGAGATAAACGTCTTCGTTAGATAGAGATGTAATATACTTAGATGGACTGTACAGTCGTTGAAGTGCACCGCGGCATACAAAGACCCAATCGACTCGTTTTGAAAATCGAATAGGACTACCTGTTGAGATTTCTTTAAATCGCTTCGGAATCGCAAACTTATCAAGTCGATCGGGTTGTGAGATTTTAACCCAAGTATGACCTTTTAAAGCAAGCAGTGCTTTCAACCTCTTTTGGAATCTCTTGCCAATTGGGGCTGGATGGTTCAACTTGTAATCTGCAAAGAAAGATAGCACTTGAGATTAGTTGGAATTACTGCTTGAAATAAACGCAAGTATTGAGGCATACCAATGTGACCAAAAGCAAATGGAAAAGAAAATCGAGTAGTCAGCTAGAAAGAATCGCAGTTTATCGACATAAAAAGTATCTTTCTTCCCAATGTCTATCCACATTAACAAATTCTGTTATGAGTTGCTTCGACTACCGTTACATAAAGTAGAAGCAACCTAAGTTTTTGCTGTATGGCTTTAAGTAGTAGCATTGAATGAAATTGTAAATATCGAAGTCGATCATAGCCTTTTGGATTAGAACCATCAAGGCTATCAATAGCAGAATTTTGTTCGGCATTAGCTGAGTTATGGACATGTAGAAGTGGCCAACAATCTCCATCATGAACTTGAGGATTGGTAGTTGAAGACTGAGCTTGAACCATTTGGTATACACGTAAAACTGGTTATCACTTTGCGTGTCGGCTCATTCGCTAGGGTAAGGCAGCCAAATTTCTATCGAAAATGAGACCCCATACTTCGATCTTATCGTTAGTAGATCTCCTTCTATCAAGATGGACTCCAGATTCTTCGTAAAAAAGGACACTCTTTTGGTTCAAGAAATATACTTTCTTTTTTCGAGCGGTTCGATTTGATCGACTCTCGTAGAAGGACCTGCTAGCCGGTTTCGCTTTTCCTCTGGGTTCGTTGCTTCTCTACTAGTCCCGGCACCACCTAATCATGGACTATTGACAAATCATTTCATCGATTTCCTTTTGTTGCTGCTCAACCAAAGGTCCTTGCCGTTGCTCAAGCTTGAATCGATGATAACCGCCTTCGACATTCTTACAAAAATAGGTTTACAAAGGAGATCTAGGATTTTGAAGATCAAAAAGCTAAAGAATCCTAAAATCTAGGAAGTCTTAACAGTTTGTGAGTGTTCTAAACTCGCAACAGCCAAACAAGTCTAGCAATCGCTGATTTTCTGGAAAAATGAGGTGCATTTTGTATCAAAATGCTCAGAATTGGAAGAGAAATAAGTTACGGAAAGAAAATGACAAGAAAATCAAAAGGAAAGAGGGGAATTTTGCCTAAAAATTGCTGAGAAACTCTGAAAAATAGGGAGAAAATTGCCTTGAGTTCGAAGAAAGAGAAGCGAAATGAAGAGGAGAGAGAAAATGTATGTTATATACTTCCCTAAGGTGTCCGATCGGCAATTAAGATCAATTCAGAACTATCTAGTCTAAGAGCTAGGATTTTGCGTCTTTTCGAATTCCTGCTCAAATCGAGGCGGCGTCCTTTCAAATCAGACGCATACGTCAGTGCTACAGGGATATTTTGGAGCTTGCCAATCGCATGATGATACGTGTTACAAGTAGTTGAGTATCGTGACTTCCTAAGGAAAGGTAATGATTCAAGTACGAGTGTGAGATTTCAATTAAGGTGACATGTCGTCGGACTAGAGCCTGACCTTTAATCACTCCTATAGTCTATTACATAGACTAAAGAGTAGGGGCTTAACTGTTGGGGTGCAATTTAGTTAGGCCCAAATTGTCGACATGCCCAGACGGCCTAGTGTCGAAACTAATCGAATAGATCGAAGAGAATCAACTGATTGGAGGAAGGCTAATTGAATTAACTCTTCATATAGTTCGATTGGTTTGATTCTCGTGCATGGTAAAAAGCATTCGGTATACATTGGTCACTCAAGGTAGTTCATACTCATCTCCAAATCTTTGTTTGACTGGATCAATCGCCACTAGCTGATAGTTATCAACACGAACTGACAGTTACAACATGTCTAGTCATGGATCAAAACGTGGGGAGGCATAATTCTTGCAGCCTATCATGGATCAACATGTGTCTCACTATTGTAGTTGCTTTCAGTGCATTGTCTCACTCCGTCAGACGGTTGGAAGCCACGATTCCTTCTTATTTCTATATAAAGGGATGGTTGTTTCATTCTACGATATACAGAGAAAAACATATAGAAACTCTACCCAATTGCTTTCTCATCTCTTTTTGCTCTTCTATAATTTGTACCTAGAATATTATAATGCGTTACAGTGGACGTAACCCTTGTTTAATAGAGTGAACCACTATAAATCCTATGTGTGATATTCTAGTTTTTACATCATTATTTTATTGTCTATTGCACTTAGATTTTGCATGTTAATTTGAGCTAATAGGTCCAATTAACGGTGATTTGATGGCCCAAGTTCCTTAAACAGAATTCTAACAAACAAAATTAGCATTTTCATATTTGATTGTAGATTCACCCTCTACAATAGCTAGTTTTGAAAATCTTTATAGTAAATAATAGATTTAGATGTAAATTATTTCTTCATCCTTTTACTTACAGTGTTAATAGTTCTTATTTATACAGCAAATAGATTTAAGGTGTAAATAATTTATTTACCATATTGTTTACAGTATACATAAGTTTTATTTTATATTGTAAAATTTGTTATTTTTCACAAATATTTTTATTTCCTGATATTTATTTAAAATTTTTTTAAAAATATGATATTTTTCTAACTGTACTCGTAATATACCATCGAAAATTGTGGAAAATATATATTATGTTATATATAAATATAGTTGGAGCCAACGTATTCCTTAGATAAAATTACATATAATGCCACATTTTTAAAAATTATGTCTATTTATATAAAATTTAGAGAAACTTACGCTATATTATTATTTATATTACATGTTAAATTATACTATAAATAAATAAATAAATATGGCGCTTATAAAAAGTAATTTCCTTCTATAATCACCCTGTTTCTCAAGGAAAAAGAAGTGGGCCGACAAAAAAAAGAAAAAAAATGCTAGACTGGGCGTCCACCCAACCTACCTATTTGGGCTAGTAAATTTGGCGTTGAAAGCCCGCGAAAGGAGAAACGGCAAAACTCTCTCTTGCTTTCCCACTCCATTTCTCAGAGACTTCAACCTTCAACGCAATGCCTCAGCCAATGTCGGAATTAGCTACACTGCCATAGACAAACTGGAAGCTCGCTGATCTTTTCATTTCTTACAAAACCATGGAACTACAATCTGTGCTTATACACTCAAAAACGACACCGTTCTGTGCCGGCTTCACAGGCAACAACAAACTCTCTCTCAGACATTTCAACAGACATCTAAAACTCCACCCTATCAACTCCACTCGTCCCTCTCATCACACCCAAAACCCCATCAAAACGTCCTCGTTTTCTCCAAAACTAAGAACAACCCGTTTTTCAACGCCTCTCATATGCTTATATTCCATCACCGCAAGCCCAGAATCTCAAAACCCAGTTCCGTTAGTATCCTTCAAAAACCTCTCCTTCGATTCATTCAAAGCCTCCCTTTCTCAATCGACCCCTTACGACGTCGTCAAATGGTCCGCCATCTTGTCCGCCGCAATCGCCGCCGTTAAGTGGACCGTCAAGGGTCTCTTCAATCCTTTCTTCTGGATGTACTTCAGCTGGACTTGGCTGTTCTGGCCGTGGATTCTCGCCGTCGCTCTCGCCATTTACGGGCTTTACTGCTTTGTGAAGCATTCTCGCGGCGAAGCCAATGTCTTCGAGCAAATCGCCGTCGTTACCTCAGCGTTCGCTTGGCTGACGCTCGTCCCGCCTGCCCATTTCAATGGCTTCCTCGAGGGATGGCCTTTTGTGTTCTTCTTCGTCTATCATTACTTCTTCTTCTTCAATGTCAGTGTCAGGAAACGGATGTACGGAGACTACTATGCTAGGCCTCATGATCCCAAGTGGGACGTGAAGTTACCCAAGTGGCAGAGCCTTCTGTTCTGTGTTGGAGTGATGGTGGGTCATTGGCTGGCGGCTTTCGAAGGGCCCGAGCTTCACCAAATCCCCGGTGGTATGAGCAATGTCGGCATTTGGATTGTGATAGTGGTTACTCTTTTAATGCAGTATAACTCAACGTTTTATCTTGCTAAGTATTCGGAGAAGGTGGTGGTGCCGACTGCTGTGGTGCAGTTTGGGCCGTACAGATGGGTCCGACACCCAATATATGCGTCCACCATGCTTTTGTTTGCCACTTATTGTTCTGCGCTCCGAGCGCCTTTGGCGTCACTGTTTGTGGTGGCGGTTTGCCTGTGGTATTATGAGCAGAAGGCCAGAGTGGAGGAAGCTTTGATGGTTGAGACTTTTGGGGATGGTTATATCGAGTATGCGAGTAAAGTTAGGTACAAGTTCATTCCTTTTGTTTACTAGTTGTTGGGCATTGCACTTGTTTTGTTGTGCATTATGATGTTACATTGCGTTCAAATACTTGAGCTTGGAAATCAAATGGCTAAATGTGATGTTGATTATATCAAAGATATTTCTGTTCCTTTCCCTTGTTTGCTTATTTTTTTCTTATGGTTGCGGACGCCTGAGTCATGGTATGGCTAAATTGTATTTGAGGAGTTTTTATGGTTAATAGAAGATTAATAGGTGATGTTACAGTTTAGAGCCTTGATGCCTTGATCCTTTACTAACGTGAGTGATAATATAAAAAGAAAGACAAGAAAACACGCGCATGCTGCATTGTGGTGCATCCTTAATGTGAGCTATGTCTACGCACTTAACAATGTGATAATTAGGCTCGACATCCCTGCAGGTTAGGTTTATCTCTGTTTGTGTTTATCATGTGAGCTCTGTTTCATTGTGACTTTTGTTTGCTATTATTTATTTCCCTTTTTGGCAAGGTGTTTAGTTCAAATCTCCCTTCATCAAATGGCAGGGGAGTCTCCTTGCCAATTCTGAAATTCACCCTTTTTTTTTAATTTTCCTGCTCTTCCCACTAACATGTTTCTAATTCTAATATAGTGCTTCATTGCAAGACAAGGGAATTTTATCTTAGATTTGAATCTACGTGTATAGTCTTTCCAATTCTGGGATTTGCATTTTTTTTTCCTTCTTGCTCACTCCAATTCTGAATATATTACGCTGTAGAATTTGTGTCTAGCATGGTAATATGTATCAATTCTTTGGAAAAGTATTAGAGAAATTGATTACTTGCATAGTTTTGAAACTCTTATTTGTGAGTTTATTTTTATCGTTTGTTGCTTACATATTAAAAGCATGGGCAGTCAAATTGTTTGAGATGCTTAGTGGCTCGGGCATGTTCATAGACACTTAAACATAATCACCCCCTTTTCTTGTTACTTCTTATAATTGACATGCTTGAATGCATTTTGAATACCATAGACTTGTTTATACGAATTAATGCTTCTGGTGCTGTTGTCCGTTCGGGGACATCCATTAAAATGCCTCTGGTGCTGTTTTTACAACTGGAAAGAAATGCTGTTAGGATCTACGGATCTGGACAAAGAAAATAGAAGAATTGAGAGGCAAAGACTGGTTTTCTTTTATTGATTGAAGAATTAACCAACGAGTTTCTTTACTGACAACCCCAGAGAAGTGAGAGGATTCGCCCCCCTCTCCGGACTAAGTTCAAACAACTCACCAGTTGCCTACCACGCTCTTCTTTGGTCTGTTTTATTCTTCACTACACTCACTGCACTTCCTCTAACAGAAATCTCTAACTAACTAACTAGCTAACTAACTGGAACCACCTAATTGGGCTCCCCACTGTCATATTAGTACATAACACAATGCACCACTAACTCCACTACTTAACTACTTCTTATTCCCGCGAGCATGTATGAATCGAATCAAAAGGGCCTAACAAACACTTGAATCCTTAATGTTCCTATCATGTTGGATCAACAAATGCCAACTGTTGGAGCATTTTTCCTGTCACAGTTCAAAAAGAATCTGGTACAGCCAAAAGTCAAGAAACAATGACGTGCAGTATTTTTATAAAACATCATGTGTCTGAGCCCCCAAGATCGTCATTTCAAACTGCCGGCTGTTAGTCACTTCTGTCCAGGTTTGACAATCCAATCCAAAAATGTTTGACAAGGTCCAGAGACAATCCACTCCGGTTCCAGGAGAAAAGGTGTAGTAATGTGGAAGCCACCCCACATACGTACATGAAAGCCATGAGAAATATATCCGCTCATTCATGGTAATTCCTCGTTGTACAACCTTTGAAGAATAGTTTAACCTTTCTCTTCGCTGTGCAATGAATCGAATTCGCTTATTTTGTCATCCTTCTCCGTTGAGTCGTTAATTCGCTTTTTTCGACAACACATATGTCAAAAATATCTGATAGAGGGTGCCAATTTTTTCTCCAGTTTTCTCACAAGTATAATACGTGCATGTGGTGTCTCGCCGGTCCGTACAGTTCCGGGGAAGTTAGTTGAAACGTCATGCCACAAACATATGCGTTTATGTTGTAAATGCGTGCGTGAATTTTCCCTGTCAGCAAAATGTATCTGTTTCGTTTAAAGTGGTTTTTCTCACTCTGTCTTGACGTGACTCGCGAATTCGACCCTTTCATGCCATGCTGGAAAGAAATTTCAACATGTTAGATTAGTCGTTTTGAAAACATTGACTTGGATAGCTATAATCTCTTTCTTTTTCATGTTTTGGATATGAAAAATCACGTTTTAGGTATGAAAATGATTTAGCACGGTTTAGATATGTTGCTTTTGAACTCTTGATTCCAATTCTTTCTCTTTCGTTTTCATCTTTTATCATGAAAAAGCAAAACTTCCAACAGGTAAAATATGACTCAATTATGGCTAATAGCGAAAGAAAATGACTAATGGCTTGTGATTCACCGACTCTAATCATTTGCGGCATCACCAGTCTAAGAATATTTGCATTCCATTTTCGGTTAGTAAAAGAGAGAGATAACACTTGAAACATGCATATCACATCAGGGGAAATGACAATAATATGGAGAGTTAGCGGTCTTTCCGTTTTGTTTTATCTTATTGAATTTATTAGGGACTCTTGCTAACCAAACGCAGAGAAGCTTCTCCTACAAAAATGTGCTTAGTTCATGACTCTGTAAATACTTTCCAACATTTTGACTTCCTTTTTGGAATATCTACCCTCAGTATCCGTTTGTAAACATAGTTTGAATTAGGATATTGTAGCAATTCAAATAGAAATCTATGCAGTAAAATAAATTTAAATTATATTCAACTACAACTTTTTAGTTCTTTACATTGCCAAACGAGCTATCATTAGTTAAATTGACTGCTCAATGTGGAAGTGTACCGTCCATTCCCCCATCTCGCCACGCGTCAAAAACCCAGATGCCTATATGGTCCTCGATTCTGGCTTGGCCTTGGTTTTGTTAAATAATAAACTTGTCTTACAAAGCCCAAGTCTAAAGCTCAAAGACCAAAATCCATCACCGAGAACCTTCTAGTGTTTCGAATTATTTGCATATCGTGAAGGATCAGTTTTTCTGCTTTTCAGGTGTGTGTGGCTTCTGTATTAGTTAAGTTATAGCACTTCATGTGGTTATAGTTTAAGATGTTTATTTATTTTTTGTGGTGGAGGATGATTGACAACAGGTATAAATACTCATGAGTTCTTTGGGTATAGCATCCAAGACAGGAAAAAAAAAACAAAGAGAGTGAAGAAGCAAAAAGATCCTAAGAGTAAGAAAGTAAAGAACCAAAGATTCTTAAGTGGATTCTTTTGAGTTTGTAAAAAATTATTATTATAAAAGTGTTCAATCTTAAAGTAAAAGAGTTTGGTGTTCAAAGTTTAAAACAAATTTCCAACAGGTTTATCTATTTCTCTGATGTCTTTGTTGCCAACCATAAAAATAGTTGGAAAATATCTTAAAGAATGAAAGTTACCACACTCTCTCTCCCCGAATGAAAGTCATTTCATCGGTCAGAACCACACATGTCTGATCCGGAAAGCTCATAAATCTCCTGTTATTCACACATTCGGAAACATTTTCCTATTCATAAACTTCCATTTTCTTGCAAACTTTTATTTTTTTTTTTTTTTTTTGCACAATACTTTTTTGTTACAAGTACATTTAATGCAATGCATTGACATTGACCCCGCGGTCCTACGCTAAGAAAATTACTCTCAAGGCAAAATGCACCCGACAGAGCGCAAGCTAGCTAGCAAGCACATATTATTCCCAAGGACAAACTGAAAAAAGCAAGACTCAAAAAAGGTAGAGAGCTCAACGGGGTCCTTTTGAATTTCTCCCCCCTGGAAAACTTTGCCGTTGAGAACCCCCAGAAAGTTGAGTTTTTTAAGCAGCCGCCTTCTTGTTCTTTGGAATTACCTTCACAGGCAAGCCTTGTTTGGGTACGGGGAAAGGGCCATATTGTATTCCATCATCATCTCCCACCACTTTCCACCTGATTACCAAATAAAGACATGTCAAACAAACCCAATACTGCAAAGGCACATAAATTATTTGTTACTTTCAGGATTCTATGCTGCTGTAATTTTTTTTTTCTTTATCCACAAGGACCCTGTGATCTACACCAAATTCTATCGGTTTTGTATTTTTTTCATTAAATGTAATTTTGATTAGATTTAACGTTTAACAACATACATTGTTAGTAGTATATCGATATTCCCACTCGGAAAAGCTCTTAATTAGTTATTCACACATGTTACAACATCTACACTTGCGTCACATGCGCATGGGTGTAGCTCTAATTAGCTTCTCTGCGTCTACATTGCTTTTGGGACGACTCAATGTTGACCAACATGCCCTCAAACTATGGAGGATTTTTTTCCCCTTCTTGAGACTGCAATACTTCTAGTCCTTTGCATATTATAATCTAGACGTATATATATATCTAAGGTCTATAATAATAGACCACGAGCCTAAGAAGCTAAACTCTATGAATAGATCCAACGTTGCAAATGTCATTTTCTAATCTAGGTTACTACTGGTGATGAAGAAGATGTTTGTGAATGACTTTAGAAGAGGACATTTTGCCGCAATGCCAGTGGTGGAAAACGAGCAGAAGAAAGAGTGGTGCTAATTGGAGGAAGTCTGTGCATGGTTGTTGCACTTGTCCCGCATTTGTTTGACTCTTGGTTCCCTACAGCTGGAAACCTCAATGTCTCTTGGCCATTTGACCATAAAACTGGCATTTGGCTAAAAGTCTTTTAGTACTATAGCTAACTGTCAATGAAATCCTCTTGTTAGGAATCTATCTAGGTTGTTAAATGACAAGGTTAAAAAAGAATCGATTAATTGTACACGCGAGTGACATAGATGAGGTGGGACCAGTTTCATATGATATTTTGGATGAATGATGGGGACAACAAAACGGCAACAGAATTTGGAATCTGTATACGTATCAGAATCTCTCCAAGACATCCAAGGACTACCGGAGTTCTGGGATATTTATGGGGTCGTAGGGCCCACTAGTTAGAAGTATTTCAAAATTGTATGGTTAGAAAAAGTAAAACATATTGAGATTTGAGATGAGCAACAGGTTAACAAGATTATGGAAAGTAGCATATCAAAGACAACAACTTTTATATGTAGTCTTTTTTCTCCTTTTCTTTTTTTTTTTCTTTTTAGAAAAATACTTTTATAAATACTATATACAATATCATGTCCCGCCGATTGGCATGATGCGTCTCTTGAAGAATTTTGTTCGGTTAAGTCCACATAAAGTATGCTAAAGTTTGGAAGAAAAGTACAGAAACCCTGAAGAGTATTTCTTATTGAGGAAACATGAGATAGTAATATCCGAAATAGCATGCAATTCTTCAACTATTCTTTAAAGATTATATGCAAATACCAAGATGATGAAATCTAAGATGGCCTCTATGTCATGCAAAGGTCAAGAATGACCACCGTACACTGATGCATGCATGCCACGTGTAAAATACACGTAATACATGTGTGTGTATATATGTTTATATAATAGGACCTTTTGTTTTTACTTATTACTAAGGGTTTGTTTAACATACCGTATTATATTTTATTTTTTGTATATAATATAATATAATATAATACAATATGATATAATGTAATATAATACAATATGATGTGTCAAATATGTCTTAAGAAACTTCATAATCAACATGCTGGCAAGTCGCCCCACTTGCCCCCCTCAATGTTGGCTAATTGAGGACCACTTTTAGTCCTCCACAGCCTAAGGAACATAACATAAAAGGACCACAAATCAATCATCCCCGTTGCTCTCCAGCTGTTCAATGAAGACGACGTGACATATATACTAATGATCTTCTATCATTACCACTTTAACAAACATCAATGATAAGGGTGTTTTGGAACGCAATTGGAACTCCATTTTGTAGTTCCAATCTCATTGAAATTATATGTTGTAATTCAAACCCAATATATACTATCTTTGCGCTTACGCGTGATACGCTAAAGGTTAACGATGTGCACAATGCTGTCTGTGTGTACATATATATATACGTATAAATTTTAAAGCTCGCGTATCGGTAAATTTGTCAGTGATAAATAGTTTGCTTATAATTTAGCTCACGTACGTACCTGTATGTAGTGGTAAGATGGTGAAGGAGGATGAGCGTCTCAAGCTTGGCCAGCTCATTACCTGGACAGGAATGCACGCCATTCCCAAAGGGCATGTACGTGTTTGGCCTCAGTGGCACCTGCACAATCACATAACGAAACTGATCAAACACCATTATTCCTATATATACATATATATATATATACACACTTTATACACGTGTATATATGTTGGATCCTAATTAACCTACTATTTATACTATTTTGAGACATATGATTATTATACTATGTAACGCTGGCTTTTTAAATTAACTTTTTTGCTACCGTACAAAACCAACTCACGTGATACTGACACTCGAAAGATTTCCATGATTATTTCATGTCGATTAGAGGAAGATTCACATAAGAATGAAAGTGACACCACCAAAGATAAATCTGCTATCCACTTATCATAACCTTATATTTTAGAGAAAACAAGATAATGTTTCCTATTTTCAGGATTAGGCTATGACCGACAGCGAATATTCATGTTTTTTTTAGGTTATTATATCCTTAATATAACTTTTGGATTTGTTCATACTGTCATGACACGTAAAAATACATCATGACATGATATTTATTTACTGTCTTGATGTTTATTTACTTTTCATTTTTACGTACTATACGTGTATGTGCTATAATTATTTTAAGGATTAGAAATCATGTTGCTTATCATATCATTTTAAATAATAATTATTTAGTTAGTTTCACCTCGAATCTTGAGGGGTCGAACTTGTCGGGTTGAGGGAAGAAATCAGCAGAGTGGTGAATACTTCTGAAGAGGGGAAGGACCTTCCAACCTTTGGGGATGAAGTAGCCCTCAAACTCCACGTCCTCCACGGCTTCTCTGAACGTGAAAGAGAGTATACTTGCTCTTCTTAGAGTTTCTTGAAACACCTGAAATTTAAGTTAATTAATCACTATTTTTCATTAAAATGGATTAATTATTTTGTCTTTGGACTAATGTATAAAGTAATTACCCGTGTGGTCAACGGCATACGCCTGGTGTCCTCCCATGTAAGCCCACGATTCTCCTCCAACAACTTGCTTCGAATTCCTTCTTGTTCCCTCTGAAACGAAATAATTTTCCCATGTTTTAATTTTTTTTGCTCTTTTTTTCTTTCCTTCTGTGAAAGGCATATATAACAAAGAATGCTTAGACCACATAATAACCAGTCAATACGTACATTAATTAAAAAAATACAAAGATCTAATGATAGAGCTGTATGGTCTTTTACCTCGCCGCAAAAACTTCCAATTTTTAAAAATTTATAGAAATTTTTAAGATAAAACAAATGCAAATTAAATATATGCTTCAAATATATGATGGAAATTACCGACAAAAAACGTGGAATTTCTTGGATGACAACCTTTATTGATAATGTATGTTTTAAAACCGTTTTTGATTAAAATTATTTTTTTTTATAGATTTGATAGCTGAAAAACAAATAACGATCTACAGTTTTTTATTTTTATTTTTTTGTTCCTATTAGAAAAATTATTAAAAAGAAATACATAAGGGAAAAATATAATTACCGTGACGGCTTCTAAGAGGTGGGCATTATCGTGCAAGTACTTCAAAATCCAAGTTAGTGCACTAGCAGTGGTATCATGAGCTGCAAATATCACCCCAATTATATTATCAGCAATTTGAGAATCACTAAGCTCCTGCTTATTGTTAAGCTTGTTGTCGCTTGCTCCTAATAAAACTCCTAACAAGCCATCACTTTGTTTTCCATTCTCCCTTCTCTTCACTATCAACCTCTTTAGAGTCTCGTTCAGAAGCTTCCTTGCCTAAAAATTTCATAATTAATCGCCAGCATTAATAATAAAGTAAATTAAAAGTTAGGCATGACAACACATGATATACACACGTTGTTATCTCAAAATCTTAATTATGCCATCTAGCAAAAGCAATAAGAGACGAAAAGAACAACATTTTTTTTTAAATTTTTCTAAAAAGAAAAAAAGGGACAAAATTAAAATTGGGGGGACCTAATTGATGTCTATCATAGTTATACTTTCATGGTTTTGTGGAAAAGGGTTCCGGGAAGGTCTAAAGGCATGCAATTGTAGCCCTTGTCAAGGCATTGATACAAATGTTTAATTCCTTCCATTTCTATGTCCTGTTTGTTGCCGAAGACTGAGATGACTGCCACTTCAAAAGCGTACTGCAACACACAGCCAAAAAGGGGGTTAACCTTTTCTTCAGTTTCCACATATGCGCAGAGTCATCATGCAATCAAAGATTTAAAAAAAGAACTTGTTCAACAAACTGACAATATATATTAGTAGGTGCCAACCAATAGTTTATTGTGATGTTCAAACTTTTCTCATTGTCTCTTCTTTCATTAAAAAAAGACAATTTGGACCGTTTAAAAGCATAGTTCAAACCCAAAAACAATACTTATTTCTTGGTTTGAACTAACTTAAAACATATTATATACGGATAAAATATACGCGTATATTTATGTATATATACCTTCTTCATCTCTTGCAAAGTGTTGATGGAGGTGTCCTTCCAGGTGGCGAGAAGCGTGAGAACAATATTCTCTATCTCTGAGACTGAGCCTCGTAGAGCAGAAGGGAGAAAGGAGGCTTGGATAAGCTTCTTGACCCTTGAATGGTAGGAGCCCTGGTGGAAGAAGACAGCCTCTGGCCCTATGATCTTCTCTTTGCTTGGCGGATAAGTTGGCCTGAAAAGATGTGCCCGGCTCACCAGCACAATTCTCGCCGCCTCCGGGCTCGATATCATTACACACGGACATCCCAATATGTGGGTCTTAAATATGTCTCCATACCTATACCGTAATTGCAATAAAACCAAATAGAAAAACAATTAGTGGAAAAAAATTAATAGATTAAATATGACCTACGCATGTGCATGCACCACTTGTATACATATTTGCCACAATAGTGACCTCTAGACGGCCTTCTTTTCTTTCTTATGTTCATGTGCATATATTTCTAGTTACAACATAAAATGATGTACATAGCATATGCATTATGCATTTTCTTTTTTAAAGAGAGTATCTAAAACAACTTGAATTTCAACTTTCAATTTACTGTAATATAAAGCTTTATATATTATAATAAAAAGCAAAAATTTGTTATAAGAAAAAGCTCTCATGTGCTGCACGTTTAAGTTTCAATTTTATTTGTAAACGCTTTTAAAATTGTTGATTGAAAGTTCCAAAGAGATGGCATCAGACCGTACCTCTCGACGAGAAGGGTGTCACCTCAAAATGTGTTAATGGTCAAAAAATGTAGAGGTGCAATTCTAAACCGGGCACCGAATTTGTAGAGAAACACCTTTCACAAGACCCTCAAATAGAATGATCCAGAACATGAATTATTTAAGCACATATGCACATGTAGCATATATATACATATATATAATTATTAAGTGTACCGTTTTTGCCTGTCGGAGAAGAAGGAATTGGGGTTCTCGGTGTAAAGCTTAAGAGTCTCACCGACATAAGGCCAGCCCATTGAGCCGGGCGGCAAGGGCTTCGAAATTCTTCGGCGCTGGCGCCATCGGAGGAAGAGAAGGAAGAGAAAAGACACCAGAATTATTGGTGTCGGAATTAAATAGTAGTAATAGTAATAATAGTACTGGTATGGTACGGCAGCCGAAAAGGAAAAAGGTGGTGGCGGTGAAGAAGAAGAGGAGGAAGAAGAAAGAAGTTGCATGGTGGTGTTTGATGACGGTGGATTTGATTAAAGAGAAAGGCTAGGGGGAAGTTAATTAAGGGAGAGGTGGCAAAGAGTAAGTTGAACAAGTAGTGGTACAGGTGAGTGGTAAGCGGTGAGTGGAGGGTGAATGGTGGGGGTTTTATAAGGTGGAGGTTAGGGACACATCTCACCACTGCCATGGAAACACCTTGCTTGGCTTTTTCTTTCTTCTTATTAGTCTAATTTTTTTTTTTTAAGGCCAACCCCACTTTTCTTTACACACACCGTCCCACCGGGACTCCGTGGCCTCTTATTAATTATTCAAAGTTGGACTATCAAAAACGAAAAGGATATCGGATTGATTAGTATAATATTATTGTTTAATCACAATGAGATATGAGACCATTGATCATAAAAAACGACAGGCATGCGTGATTAGTGAACATGTACTCCTTATTTTATTTTTTGATGTTTCTTTTGGTTAAGTTAAAAGTAATCTCTTAATAAAATTGTGAAAAGTTGCACACAAGAACAAAATTTTGTTGTGATTATAGGCATAGCATAGCAGTAAAACAAGTCCAACTCTATCTAAAATTAAAAAATTAGAATTCCCCCAATAAAAAAATGAGAATGAGAAAATTAGACCATCATTAATTAGTAATAAAAATAAATAAACCAGAATGTAATAATGTTCAATAGATAGCCCACTTAGATTAAAACAAAATTTATTTTTGATAGAATGACATAGAAAAAAAACAAAGCAACAAAAAGATAACGAAAAACAAAAGAGAAAAAAAAGAAAGAAGAAAATAAAAAAGAAGGTGGAGGTAAAATTAGAAATTCAAATGTTTTAAAAAAACACGTGATTACAAAAATGTTATGTACTTGAATATTTTTAAAAGCATGCTATTTGTTTTGTATCAAAATTAAAATTGTGTTATTTGATACAATTTCTCTAAAAAAAGAATAAAATTTCCTCATATTTTCAGTAAAAAAAAAAAAGATATAAAAGAATCATTCATCTAAAAAATTGGCTTCAAAATATCAAAGCGATATTTTCCTCTTAATACTTGAGGTACTATTATGATATTATTAAAAATAGTGCCACTTTTGTTACAATTACCAAAAACACATCAAACAAATTCTCACATTATAAAAAACTAGACTTTTAGTTATAATAGTATTTAGCAAAATTTTTAATTACAATATTTGTTGTGACTAATATGCATTTAATTATAAACTTTAGTTTAATTCTTGTTGTGATTAAAACTTTTAGCCACATTAACATTTGTAATTAAAAACTTTGTAGCTAAAAGTTTGTGATTAATTACACATTAATCATAACATTTTGTTAAATGTTGTGACTAAATATTTTATTAAAATATATTATGATTAAAAGTCTAATTTTTTTAAGTGCTATTTGATTGCTCCTTAACTAAATGGCGGCATGTTGTGATTTTTCCAACGGCGAGGGCGTCAATAGAATGAATAAAAGGGCATGGATTAGAATATGATTGAGTTGTAAAGTCGAAAGTACGGGTAGGTTCATAACGAGGAGAAAAGCTGCAAATCATGAGCGTTCCTCGATGATGTGTTGTTGCCTGTTTTATTATACGTGTTGAATGCAAACGTTTTTGTTAGGCCACACTTCATTTGTTTCACGTTACAGCATATTTTAGGAAATATATTGGTCTTAAACGAGAGAGGATAAATTTAAACGAACCCTTATCTAATAAGGAGTTAGGGAGCATGCAAATGCATTGATGCATGCTTACATGCGTCAAACTCAATTTTTAATATATTAAAAATAAATAGCATAATGATGATAGAGAAACTTCAGATATATAGTGTCAAAATAACGTAGCAATGCTGAATTTTTCACATTTGCTTAAAAAATCACTCTTTAATTCAATATTACGGGTCCGTTTGACAAAGAGATTCGAATTAATGATTTGATTTGGGTTAGTGTGATTTGAATTAGGATTTGAGTTAGTGATTTGAATTGTTATCCGAATTTACGTTTGGATGTACATTTAAGTTTTAATTAATTTGAGTATAAAATAAAATTGAAATTTGTGTTTGGAGAAGTAGTGAAAGTAGTTTTTGATTTATCAACAAATCTAATAAAATCTTAATGATAATGATCCTAAAAAAATGTAACATGGATATTAATTTATTCCTTTCTTCACTAGAAACACAATGAAAAAAGAATCATTTCAATTGGATAACAAATGAAGAAGTTATAATTTTTTTTCCTCAAATATAGGAGAGATAATTTTAGTTTTTACTATCGCAGATATATCCGAATATCAAAAGTTTAGGGGGAGTCAGAACTTTGAAAACTTGGATTCTTGATGCTCAAAGGATTCGGATTTTGGGTGAAACAAACATGTATCCAAAGGATTATTAATACTCAAATTCAAATTTAAGTTCAAAGAATCTAAAGAATACTCAAAACAAACGGCCCTTGCGCATTTTTTTGATGCTAATTTAAGATATGCTATACGAATTGTTAAATTTGATACTAACTATAGCATATGCCAAACTTCAGTATTAAATTTCCACTTGTTGATGGATTGATCTTTTTATTTAATCATTAAAATATATTGTCATTTACATTAATCTATTTTAAAATAAATTTACGTTTACAAGTTTTAAAACTTAATAATTATGAAAAAAAATACACTATTAAAAGTAATATTATGTGTTGGAATGCAAAATAAAATATTGAGGTTTATATCACAAATGGTCTAATAATAATAAAGAAACTTCAAACAAGCTTCAAGCGTGCATAGCTCAGTTGTCCATATTCATTGATCTTATCATAATAATAGAATGAGCTTTAGGTTCGAGGCCTAATTTATATAAAGTCCTATACAAAATATAGTGTCAAATTAAATTAATGTGTCAATATTAAATTTTGATCAATATGATAATTACTCTCTATTTGTACAACATTATTTTTTTGGTGTTATACTTTTGACATGTTGGTGCCAATTTAAAGCTAATATATATACACAAGTATATGTCAAATTTAGTTATTCAATTGCTATTTGTTGATTATTAGTACTTTTTTCATTTGATTATTACACCATTGTCATTTTAAAATTATTCTAAAAACTTTTACAAGTTCCATATATAAGCTTAATAAATTGTGATAAAAGTAGATATAATTTTTTAATATTAAACCACAGAATGTAATATTTTAGTGTAAAATATAGCGTTATTACTATCATTTGCACCGGAGCACTTCAATTATTTAAGGTGCACATTAAATAAACTACCTCAAAGGTGCACGATGATTAACAATTATAATTCTATGCAGTAAGCTTATCTATGCAAAGCTCGTGACTGACTGCGTCAGCGTCGCTGTGCAAATCTGCGTTGCGCACTTGGATGCACGAGCCCCCCCTGTCTCTCTCTTCTTCATGATCATCTTCCTTACTTCATACTTAAGTCTCACTCACTCTCTCTCTCTCTCTCTCTCTCTCTCTCTCATCAGTCACGGTTTCAGCCACTCAGAGACAACAGATATAGATGAGATTAACTAGCAGCCATTGATCGAGTCGACGTGTAAGCAACACAGGCGATTTGCGTGCAAGGCTCCAAACTCCCCGGCAATTCCCACTTCCCAGCGCCACTAGGTGATTATATATATGTCACAATTCCAGCTTCCAACGAAGAGCCACCAGTGACTATTACTGCTCCTATATCTAGTTGATTCCTCGACCTTTGCTTCTGAAAGGAGAAAGTAAGAAAAGATCAGTCTTGTTTTCTGGGTTATTTTTGTCCTTATCTGCTTTTTCTCTTGTCCAACATATATGGTATACTCACCAAGTTCCACTTTCTGCGGGGATTTTATAATATGCTTCTGAGCACTTCTGATTGTGTAAGCTATTCCCTTTTAATATGGCGTGCGGACGTACGCATGCCGTAGGTCAGTGCCAACCGTGTCCTTTTTTTTCCTCTAACCTAAAATTTTCTCTACTTCCAATGCAAACACGTATGTATGTTGAGTCTTGATCGAGAAATATATTTAACACAAGACTAGAAGCAATTTTGGGACTAGGCTGTGATAAGAAGCGAAAATCTGACGGTTGCAAAACAAACTTTTTTTTTAAGCTTAGAATTGTTGCAAAATGAACTTCACAGCACTTGATTTTTGACATTTTTAAAGTTTAGAGGACGATTTGTACAAATTATAAAAAGGCCAAAATTTCAACTATTGAAAAACCAAGGACAAATAGTGCAAATTACTCTTAAAAATTATAAAGGGTTCAGACTTATTATTGCAAGTGGAGGTAAAATTACCACACATTAAACATGCAGCCACAATACTCACTACTCAGTAAAGGGCTAATTTCTTAGAACATTAAAAAAAAAGTATTTCAAAAAAAATACATGACTACTGTTTTCATTATGTTATTTTGTGTTATTGACACGTTGAATTATTTTTAGTAATTATCGTAATTTACTAATTGTCATGATTGTGTATCATTTATGCTAATTGTGATAGTTGCTTATGTTAATTATTGACAAATAACTAGTAGCGTTATTATAAAAGACCGTTTCTATCGGTACCATAAAAAACCTAATCCTACCATTTCAAAAGGAAAATAAAGAACTAATTTTTTTCTCTAAATTAACTATCTATAATTTACTTGTGTTAATTACTAACATACAATGATATAAACAAATTCAAAACCAATGTTATTTATAAAATATCTTAAAAGACACAAATCAATAATAAAAATGAAAACAACAAATATCATGATTACAAGATCAACGGTAAAGAATTAGGTCGGTTGAAGCTTGAGTTTGAAAAAGATGGGGGTTCACTTCCTCAATTATACAAAAAAGAATTGGAACACAAAATTCTTTTTGAAAGGATTAATTTTGATAATTGTTAGCTGATATAATTATTAAGAAATATAGAGTCAAATTCAACGTCTTTCTAAATATCACTTTACGCCCTTGAAGTTTTGTAGCCTTGCACAGAGCATAAAATTCATAGCGGAGTTAAATCGTGTTTGGCAGCCCCAGGGGAAGGGCACGGCTGCGCACATCCAAGCCTAACGCAAGAAAAGTTGCATTTTTGTAGTTTTGTTACATGTTCTTGAAAAAACCTTTGACTGGATAGGTTAAGTTTATTTTCTTGTAAAGTGGGAATATCAGAAAATTAGAGAGAGGGGCTAGAAAAAAAAATTCTTAAGAGAGAGTATGTAATTTTTCTTTTGTAAACTTCTTTTCATCATAGTGAATTTTGCAGCGGCTAAAAGTGAATATACCTTTCATATTGAGAATGAACCATTATACATTCTGTGTGTTCTTATTCATTTTTTGTTCATATATTTTTCATTTTCGGTATAATTAAAGCTTTTAATTCGCAACATTTATACCTACAGAATAACCGCTCTTATAATTAAACAAAAAAAGAAGTGAAATCGTTAATAATACACAAGTCTCTTATTGTTGCTTGAATACAAATCTCTTTTATGGTATACACATATTGTGAGCAGTAAATTAGCTGGTGTATACGTAGAGCGTATTAGTATACGGTAACGGTTAAACTTGGCACATTCGAATCTCGGAATCTCCGGATACTGATATGAACAAAGAAATCGTACATTTCCATCCATGGCACCTGTACACACACACGCACACACGGAATACTGATAGAAACACACGTGTGGATTCCCTGGCGAAGAGATTCCAAATTGATTCACGTGGGAGTGCATCTCCTAACCCCGCCAACTACCTCCCCAGCTTAATTCACGGTGCCCTCGCCCCAAACTCTTCTCTGTCTCTCTCTCTCTCTTCTTTCTCTCTCCGACTCGGATCTCCAACGCACCTCCGCCTCACCTTCGACGGCTCGGAGTTTCCCACGTTAACCACTACTCCTCGAGATCTCCGCTGACTTTTTTCTTTTCCTGTCCAGATAGGATACGTGTGGTCATCTGGTTGGTGGAGCTGGAATCGGAAGATATGAGGTTCTTTTGGTCGTTCCGCACTTGTCGCTCAGACGTGGCGGCTCATCCTCTATGCATTACTTACGGGTCCGACAAGGAATTTATTCTCCCTTATTGACCACTGAACTGCAACAATGATAAATATATATATATTCTATTTTTCATCCACATGATAATTTTTTTTTTTTCAATTCGAATCATTGAAAAAAAACTGGCAACTTTTGCTGGATTATATAAAAAGTTTGAAAGGTTTAGCATACAAGAATAACGTTTTCATTAACTTTATTGAATACTTGAAAAATGTAAGACGCGTATTTATCTTAAGATATATATGAAATCTTACTCAGATATTCGAGTGTGATATGATCAGAGGACACAATAATAAAACTTAGACGTCTGTTTTTCAAAACACACTCAAAGGAGGATTTGCAATAGCCTAATTTTAGTACCCGGCCAGTTCGATTAATAGGCTATGCAGCGTTCCGCGTGTGGGTGCGGTTTTGAATGAAAACTGTACACATTCTTCGAGTATGATTGTGTTAGATTTTTTTTTTCTTTTGTATAAGATCCTTAAATATTTAAAATGACAGAGGAATGTGGGAGATGAGATAATGCTGTTACGAAAATAATACTATAGAAACAAAGAACAAAAACACAGAGAGATTTACGTGGAAACCCAAGACGGAAAAAAACTACGGACAAAGGAGAAGAAAATTACTAAACTCAAAAAGATTACAAGATAGAGGCGATTAAGGAGGCAAAAACAATAATAATGAAACCCTAAAATAATACATCATATATATAGGCATAAACAAAACCTCATGGGCCCAAAACACAAAAGTCCGTGCCACAATCTCATAAAAAATCCCACATTTATTTTTTCACCATAATTGTCACACCGCAAGCTTTTCGAGTCAAGCCAAGCTGAATTTGGGTCACCATACTCTAACAAATACCAATAATTCTGCTATTATTTTTCAAAGAAAAAAAAAACTATAGAATCTCTCACACACGTGGAGTTTACTATTATGCCCTGTGATAATATAACCAGCTTCGCCGGAATTTACTCCATTAATATCAATCGTATCAAATATCAAGTGCTAATAATATATTTGTTGAATGTCGGATCACAAAATTATAAATATCAAGCCTCGTTTTGAACCTTTTCGCAAGGTCATATAGATATAGATATTAGAAACTTCTCATGACAAGAATGACACGTATTAAAAAAAATAATAAGTTATTATAGAAGTCATTGATTCATTTCGTATCCGACATGATCTCCACTTTTCAACCGTCAACTAATTTATACTTTCCATTTTAGGATATGTAATTCAAAAAGCTTCATTATTGGTCCACGATAACCATGAGCTGGTTTTGGATAGAAGACGATGAGGGGGGTTGAACAAAATTCAATGCTCAAAGTCACAACTCGCAAGGACGCATGGGAAATGTCTGAATATCTGATTTCTTATCGTCTTTTCTCAAATAGATGATCTTTGACTTTTTTAATTAGATTTTCTTTTTTTTCCTTTGTGGCTCTTTGTTTCCCCTTTTAACACGTGAAGAGAAGATAAAGATGATGAACAACTATTTTTGATGATTTGTTCTTAGTTAGATGCGTACAACGACTTTTTGCTTTTTTTAGTGTTGGACAAATAGTTTGTTGCCATATAATGCTGCACAAATTCCGATAAATATGCCATCGATATCTTGGTCTATAACATGCACGTATTCACCGAATGATGTAATTATATATGAATTTCTTAAAGGTTCAAGAAGCTACAAGAAATGACAGTTTGCGGGCTACGACGCCATTTGATAAGTTAGAAGTTTACAAACAATAACATATGATAATTTTATGTTGTAAAATTTTTATTTTTTATTAATAATTGTTAAAAATTTTATACTATAATTAACAAGAATTAATTAGTTTTAAATAATATTTCAAATATGTATATTGAGCATTTAAAGTGCAATTGATCCAAAAATGCGAGGGTGGAATATCTTTAGTCAAAACTCGAATTAGTCGAGAAGATCAGAGATAGATAGGGCTCAAATATTCTGCATGTCAATCTAGAAAAATTGCCCCCATTTATCACAAGAACAAAGGTGTTTAAAAGGGTTAAAGATTTAATTTTTGTTTTTCAGACAAACTCTCTAAACTGAGTTTTTTTATTGAAAAAAACCTTGCCCACATTATTCATATTGTTGCTAAAGATTTTCCACCATTTATCTTGGACAATGTTTATGTTACACGTATTTTAATGTTGTTAAAACGCTTTGAAAACTTTTACCCACACTTTAATCGCGTTGTTAAAGATCAAATCTAAAAAAAAAAATACAACACTAGTAGGATTTTATTTGTTAACTGTCACATCTGTATTAGAAAATGTCTGTTATGTATATCTATTTTTTATTATTTTAATATGATTTTGACTATATCTAAAATGTAAGAACTTACCATATAAAAAATGCACCACTAGCAGGGCTTTTTTAATTCATCTGTCAGTGTATATATATTTTTTATTATTTTAACGTGAGCCTTAAAAAAAAGTAATGGCTGATGATAGACACACGAAGAAAGAATCACATTGTTGTTTACTTTGTGTCATTTATGAACGAAGTAATGAAATTATGGGCCCATTTGGCATGAGTTATTTTAAGGTAAAAATTACACAACGTAACTTTTTTTTAAGAAATGAATTAAAATTTGCCTTTTATCTTACAAATATTACTTATATATCGATTTTTTAAATTATATATTTTAAATTATATATATTGAAAATCAAAAAATACCTTCTAAGTAGATTTTATCATGTATTTATTTTTATTTTTTAACAAATCTCCTTATTTTCTTATAATTGAGTCATTGAAAAAAAATAATATTAGAAAAATACAGACATACTTAATTAATTACAATGTGAGTTTTTGACTTTTTTAACCGAACATGTTCAAAAGCTCTTTTAAAATCAAAAGGTATTTTTTTATATACAATTTAAACACTAATTAAAAGCCTTAACTTATGCTTCTTTTTTTTTTTTTTTACTAATTCAAAAACAAAAGTGTAAGCTATCCCAGATGCAGCCTATATGTGGGGTTTCACAGTTCATACGCAAAAACATGACAGCAAAAAATGTCTCCAATCAGATCAAAGAAAAGTCTTGATCTAAAAGGTGACCCATATACACATTTGGGCCCAGCGTTTCACTAAATTGGGCCTAGTAATATTTGGTGGACCGCAACAAATTTTCCCACTGTACTTCTTGTCTTCTATTTCTTTTGGGGGAAAAACTAAGGACAATATTTTCTTGTTGCAAAAGAAATATTCCTAGAACACAAATTGCATCTGCAGTATAAAAATGATAATAATAAATCCAAACTTCATGGAATCGACAGACTACCAAGTCTAAAATAACAATTAAACATACAAGCTATTTAACCGTTTAAACCTAAAAAATTATTAAGAGTAAATTAAACCGTCACATCCTAAATTATTCGATTAGTAGTAGATAGCACCCTAAACTTTCAATTGTGATAAATTGCACCTTAAATTTGGAAATTAATAGCATTTGAGGTTTAGTAGCTCACGGCTGTTGAGGGATAAATGGTATAATGCACGAGATTCCCACGTGAGATTGTTTTAGGGGCAAACCTAGTCATTTTGTACACCTCTTCATCTCTCTTTTTGTCAGAGTTCATGTTTAGGGCAAGAACATTGGGCTAAAATAGCATAGGCATGCTGATGATGGAGAATCAAGACGAGACAAGGCGTGTTTTTACCATTTTTGTACATGATTTCCCCTCCCACCCCCATGAAAGACCCAAGCAGTAAATTGATCCCCATCACGTCCTGTAGAAAATCACAGAGAACAAAGAACATGAAGCATGAAAATTGAAAAAAAAAAAAAAAAAAGACTCTAACTACTAACTAAAAAAAATTCACATAACTAACAAATAAAAGAAAAAAAATTAAATAGAGGAAAAAACAATCATATAGCATAGGATTGAAAAACAAACACTTAACCAACGAATAGAAGAAAAAAAAAATATAGAGGGATAGAAAAATAAACAATTTAAGTCAAAAAAATCCCTTGGTTGGCCAAATAAAAACCCGCAATACACAATCAAACCTTAAATTCCTTTATCATTCACCAAAATGCAAAAAGAACTAAAAAAAACCTTGTTTGGTTTTGTTTTGAGAGTTTTTAAAAATAATTTTCACGTTTTTTGAAGCAAAATTTTCAAAAACACTATAAGCATAATTTTTCAAAAATTTTCATTTTCTAAAACAAAATTATTTTTACTAACAAACAGTTCAGACAAAAAACCCCAAGATTTTACCATTTGCAAACCAGCAAACACAAAGGAAATATAAAACAACAAAAGAACATAAAAATTGTTCAAAGGTACCAAGGTCGTAGAATCTTTTTCACAAGTTGCAATCAAAATCTATGAAAAAAACTATGAGAAAAATGCATGAAAACTTACGGTGAGGGCCCTTGTCAGGAGGCTGACAAAATACAACCATATGCTTCTCTTCCTCTTCGTTTTTATATGGCCGAAGACATCAATGGCTGAATCGCCTACCACAGACCAGATGTAATTCTGTCCGTTTTTCTTTTTTTTTACCTCAGAAGCTTGTTTCATAAGCTAAAAAAAGGACCCAACATTTGTCATAATTGTGGGTACTAAAATTTTCCCAAAATGACGTCCTTTGCCCTTAAAAACTTGATCACGTGTACGGCACATGTTTCAAACTGGCCATTTGTTAACACCCATCAATTGTTAGACTTTAATTGCTACTAATTTTTAATTCAAAGTGCAATTTACAACAATTAAAAATTTAGGATGTAATCTGCAACAAATGAATAGTTTAGGTTTAATAATGCAATTTTCGCTATAATTAATTATTGTCTCTTATATTGCTTCCTTCTCTCTCGAAAACAACTTTTTTTAGACAAATAGAAATTATGGTAAACATTACTTTTTCAAAAGTAATAAAAGTAATTATAGTAAATACTAAGTTTTAAAATATTTGTATTAAAACAAATAACTTATTTATCCTCTCATTTATAATATAAATAATTTTTATTTTTATAGCAAATAAATTTAAAATATAAATAATTTATTGACCTCTTATTTACAGTTGAATAACTCTTATTTACTTTATGAAGAGACTATTTACATTATAAATATGTAATTTACTATAAATATTTTTGTAAGGTGTTATTTTAAAAAGTTTCAAACACTGTTATTTTTCCCATTCTCCCATTTTTGTTGTTATTGTTTCTATCATTGTGGGCTAAAAACAAGTGGACGACTTTGAAAGCAGAGGTTGAGTGGGTTTCCCGCGCTTTTCATGGGCCAAAATCGAAAATTGGCGCCAATATAATTAGAGAGGAGAAAGCAAACGCACGGTCGTACGAGGACCACGTGTTCTCCACGTGGACCAAAACTCAGCGCCAAAGCGACACGTGTGTGGGCCTACCTGCTTAGATGTCCCTACCACCACCGCTAATATTCGATGAGCCCCCAGCGGCTTCCAGAACAAGCCAGGCACACCCTTCACTTTTTATTTATTCTCGCTTTTTTTTTTTTTTTTTTCCAAACCCCAATAAAATAAATAAATAAATTATATATAAAAACCAAAATCTCTCTCTTTCTCCACTCCAACAAGGAAGAAAAACTCCTCCTTCCTTGGCAAGTCTTCTCTGTTTCTTCTCATTTCTCTTTACATTTTTCTTTTTTTTTTCCTTGCTCTCGAAGTAATTAAGCTCCGTACAGTCATGGAGGTTGATCGTGACCAGGTGGTGGCGATTGGCTTCGGAGAGATTGATGAAAACATGGCCATTGATGAAGACAGCTGCGCTACCCCAAGACGAGAAGAGTGTCGGATTCGGGAAATGTCGGCACCGCCGCCACCTCCGAGGAAGAAGCCTTTTGTCGGCGGCGGGAAGAAGCGGCGCCAGCCGAAGAATGGGTATTTTCACCCGCCTGATCTGGAGAGCTTCTTCGCCAAGGCTCCTAGACCCGCATGCAAACTTGTACATGCGTAAATTGATCATTTGACCACTTTGAAATATGTATTAGTTTAGAATATGGGGTTTATTTTATTTTATTTTGTTTTTCTTTTTCTTTTTAAGGAGGTTAGGATTGTTGCTGGTTGACTTGGTTTTTTTTCTTTTTTGTTGGGTCAAGAAAAGCAATGTAATGTAATATATAAATATATATATATATATATTTATATATTTGTAAACAGGAGGGGGAAAATGGAGGTAGTTACTGGGTTTCAAGTTTGTTTTGGACAGTGGCTATATCTTGAAAATGTATATTAATATATTGTATTATGGTTGTTAAGTTTCTTGATTTTTTAATCTATGTCTTGTACATCCATATTTCTGGTATTTCAATGAAACTACTATAAAAAGGAAAATAAATTCCATCAATTCATCGTTTATGGCCCAAAGGCGCACTTAATGTTTGTGGCTTGCTTTGGAAGATTGAAGATTGTATTAGCCATGGCTCACGAGTCAATGGTAGGATTTAATGCCGAAGAGTGCACCCGTCAATGCTTTTTGACTTTGGATGAGTGTGGGCCTGGAATTTCGTAAGGTTAGCTGTCATCCTTATTGGATCAAGCCCAATCTGTTAAGCTGAGATTGTCAAGACCCGAGAGTTGAATTGAAGTTGAGTTATCCAGCTTTTTGACTTACTCAAGCACAGGATGTCTAATCACTTTTTATTTTGGTTGGGGGATGTGGAAAATAACAGAGATTCTTGTAACATATTTTTTTAACCTTTTGAAATTTTAAAAATATTAGTAGCAAATATTAATAAAAAATACAAAAATTTTGTTGTTTATATTAATAACTTTAAAAAGTGATGTTTATTATTTTTTGGTAAATAAAATTTCTGATACCATTCAAATCTGAGAAATTGATACATAGTTTAAAGAACAATTAACAAGAATAGCTCTCAAATATACCATTTTATTAAAAATGTCTTTTAATAAATTATTTATCAAAACTGTGCTTTATTGTAAATCACTACCAAGTTATTTAAAATGTCTTTTAATAAATTATTTATCAAAACTGTCCTTTTATTGTAAATCACTACCCAGTTATCCGTTATAATGACCGAAAAAATCGAGTAATTAATAAGCAAAATTATTTAAAATTTTTTTTATAACCATGTCATTAGGTTCATAAGAAAGTGTAAGCTTAAAACTTATAAATTCAAGTTTCTATAAGAACTACAGTAAATTTTAGTTACTTGGCATGTTATACTTGACCAACGTCGGTTTTATACGGTAAGATTAAAGTTTGGTTGGACAAATAAATCTAATTTGTTTTAAATTTTTTTTGTAGGCTTTCCCAGTTGAAATAAAAAAAACACTAGATTCAAGCTCCAAAAATAGTCATAGGTCAGGCCTTTACCCTGTTCCTTAAGGTAGTCCCTTTACTTTTTTCCTTCGGAATGGCAGGACTTTTATAAAAATCCCTCTAAGATCTTTTTTCAAACCTGCTCCTATTTCTCGTCAAGAGATAGATAAATAGACACATCCTATTGCACTGATTGGGGGCATTCATGGTGACTGAAGGGGTCGAAGACCAAGAAGTGAGTTATTTATCAACCAAGCATTCTTCTTACAAATAGATCCAATCTCCTGGTCCCTGTAGAAAGGAAAAGAATTTCATGTTCTTCCTTTCGGGAAGGGAGGGTTTTTTCTTATTGATTGGAGCTTTCTCCATAGTAAACAAAAAATTTAGTTTAAGGTTAGAAACCTTCTGTTGTGATTGGAACATTCACAAGTTTAAATCACGATGTCGCGCCAAAGATATTGTAAAATGGCCACGACTTGCCAAGACTTCACCGTCATGGATCATTGTAGCTTTCCATGAAATTCATCACAAATATGTCGTAGAGATCGGAGATCAGAGAACGGTAGCGACGCAAAACCTTAAGATCGGACGGATCTATCATGGATGTAACCATTATACAAGAAATCATTTAATTCAATATATATATATATATATGAAAACTATAACAAAAGACAACAAAAATGTTCTCAAAATTGGATTGAAAAAGCAGTAGGATTGGAAAAATTACGGTGTTTTTCTAACGATCCTAGGCATTGACGTCGGTGCCATATTCGATGGGGCACTTGGGAAATTTGGTTCTGCCATGGAAGGGGTCGTCGACCTATGGTGATGAAGGAACAACTCATTAGATCTTTTCTCATAACTGATGATCTGAACCTCCTGGAGCACAGGGGTTCTGTCGTCAAAGAAGACGACTAGATCGTGTCGTGATGAAATTGGAGTTCGCCGAGCCGCTTCGTCTTTCATGGCGATGCTATCAAAGACGAAATCGAAGTTATTCTATTTGGTTAGTGATCCAATGTTCTAGTGACAACAGATATCTCATTTGGCTTTGGTTTACTGATGGAGAAGACTAAAGAGAAAGGATGAATAGAAGAACAAAGAGATGAAGGAAGAGAGAGATGAGGCACACAGAGAGAGAGAAAGGGTATGTAATGATCAAGGAAAAATTCATTAATAAAATCTAATATTTAATTAGATTTTATTAATGAATTTACCATCATAAATCATATTTTTGTAAAAATATTACGATAAAATATAGAATACAATGTTAATAGGTAGTTCCATTGTAAATTTGTTATCATGTTGGATATTAACAAATACAAATTTTGTGAGTTTAAATGCTCAGAAATTTGTAAATAATATCCATAAAATAAATTTTATATCGCAATTAATTGTAGAATTGTGATATAAATGGATAGATAATTAAGGTAAAAATAAGATAGAAAATCTACCAAAACCCTAGAACAATGCAAAAGGGGGTATGATGCGGTATAGGTATAATGCTAAGTGAAAACACAGGTATAAGAAATGCTATGTTTGGCTTTCGAAAGTAAACCAAAGGCAAAGTAGAATATTTTCTATAGTCTAAGAATACGTTTTGCACCGGTTTACCATGACAGTAGAAGAAAAATACTGTGTGGTAAAAAAATTACAGTATATAAAGTTTTGGGGTCTACCAAGTGGATACCCATTGGAATCTAACTGGGCCACCATGCCATGAAAGGTGGCCCAATCACCATTAGCCACATTAGTCACCCATTTGATTACTTTGATGAGTCACCATAATAAGATAAGCTTGGTTAAAAGTTTAAACAAGCCAAGATTGTTTTATTTCTCCTCCCCCCATCCGACGGCAGCAATAGAAGCAATTCTTCAAAAATTTTCTAACCTTAAATCTTTACAAAATTGGCCCCAATTGAGTTCAACAAGCAAAGTTCAAGGGATTTTATCAACTTTTGAGGTAAAAATCTAAACTTTTTCCAAGTTCTCCTAGGGTTTTCTCTTGGGTTAAGAAGGGAATTTGAATCAAGGTGTTCTCATGTGAAAAATGCTTAGGAAAAGTTTCAAAGGAGCCCTTGGAGGACTAAGAATTTCAAGTTTTTCTCTTGGGTAAGTTTTAACTCCCAAACTTAAAGTTTATTAGCTTTTATTTTGCTTTTGATCATTTCATAAGGCATGTGGATATTTAAGCAAGAGAATGGTCGAATTTCTTGAGTATGTGGTTTATGATGTGATGGTGTTGTTGAAATTAGGGTTTAAATGTGAAAATTGTGGATTTATGTAAAAGTATGTAGTTTTGTAATTTTGATGCTAGTTATGCAAAGAATGGTAATTTGGCACGAAAATTATTAGAGAAGGATATGGAATTGCATAAACAATGGCTAGAATACTGTTTTAAAATTGATTTTTACAAAAATGAACTGACGACTGAATTACAAAGAAAAAGTTTTTCTTGGTAGATTTTAAAAATGACTAAAAACACTCCTATACAGTGGGAATTTCAAAAAGGTTAAAACAAGAAAGTTGTAGATCTCGATAAAACTGTTAGAAATCACAAATGGTTCATCGAAAATCGCATTTGTTTGTGAGTTATGGAATTTATAAAATTCGGTAGAATTGAAAAAAAATTTAAAAGGGCAAAAACATCATTTTGCAAAAAAGGATCTTGAGTTTGGTATTTTAAGCAAAAATGATTCTTATGAAAAATGGAAAATATGGTTTAAATAGATTATTTTTTGTTCCGGGGATAAAATTGTCAAAATTTTAAAATAAGAGACAAATTGCAATTTTTATTAAAGTGGGCCATTGATGTAAAATAAGGAAACCCGACACCCAGGGTATTGTTTTAAAATTAATAAGTAACAATATTTGCTAAAATAGCAAATCGAGCTCGCAAAATTTAGAAAAGCCTATCGAGGGCAAAATCGTTATTTTTTCATAAGTGACCCGAACTACTCCTAAACGTCCTAAATAGGAAAAGAGATTACTAATAAGATTTTCACCTTTCATTAGAAACTATAAGATAGAATAAGATAAGGGAAAGAAAATTCAAAATCATTAGAATAACCAGTTATTGATTAAAGAATGTTTTGTATTGACGCATAAAACAAAACACTGGAAATGTGGCTAATAGCGTTATAATTGGCCAAACAGGACCCTAGAGGATTAGGAAAAGGGTACTGAGATTGGCTAGCACAGCAACCTATACAAATAAGTACCAATCCCACCTACAGTATGAAATTGTAGGTATAGAATATGTTATATACATATAATTATATACCTGTGTGTATATCAAGATGTATACCTATGTGTGTACAATAATATATGTGCCTGCATGCATATTTTGATGTATACCTGTGTATATATTAATATGTGTACCTGTGAGTATATAAAATATATACTTGTGTATACTATACCGTAGAAGAATATTTATGTTTTGTGTATAACATGTAAATATGACCTCATGCATGACATGATAACCATAATAATTGGACCGGTAAATATACCACCAGAAATAAGAAGAGTGTCGTACCAACTCCTGACTCATAGGGAGTTCAAGGTTATGGTACGGTCTCGGTGTCACGTAGACTTATGCGCGCAATGGTATGAACACTTAGGTCCTAGCTAAAGATAAAACATGATAAGGATAAAGAATGTTCATAAGAAAGCATAACTGGATCATGCATTTAGTGAACATTATCTATGGCCTGTATTTGGACTTATTGGGCGTAAGCTCACTTAGTGTTTCATGCTGTAAGAATTTCGTCAAAGAGGTTAGAATGAATTCACTGTTGAGCTGGCAGAGTAATATGCGTAATGTGTAGAACAGGGTATGGAAACCGCAGTTATGTTTCTGCTGTTTAATATTTTAAGATACTTTAAAACTGAAAGTATGAAAGTTGTAGTATAGTTAAATAAGACAAAACCTCACTTGAAAATGTTTAGCAAACAATATTGCAAAAGAAAGTTTGTTTATGTAAATATATGTGTATATGTGTTTTATGAGGGTTGCTTAAATATGCATATGTAATATATTTTTAAAAGGAAAAAAAAGTATTCCTAAGTTTTTCATCATACGTAAGTAAAAAAAGTATTTTATTACAGCGCAAAAAAGGCGAGTTGTGATAAGAAAAGTATGGGAGGATGAGAGGAAGAAAGGAGAAAATGAAAGGCAAAGAGAAGAGATAGAACGCAGAAAAAAAAAGTGAATAGATCTAAGAACGAGAAGAGGGAAAAAAAGTATTAGGGTTTTTTGGTTTAATCTAGGGTAAAGAAAGTCAAACAATAAATCAAAATAAAAACAAAATAAATGGAAAAATTAGCAGTTTTGAAAAGTTAAGAAGAGATCAACATTTTTAATAAAGCGTATCCATAAAAGGGCATTCTATGTAGTTTTCTCTAATTTAAATAAGTGAGATCATAATTAAATATTATTGACTATGCGAGTCATTGTGCTTTTCTAATTCACAAAACAGAATGGTAAAAATCTACACAACAATCTTTTCTTTTGCTAATTTTAAGGGTGCAAGTAATCATTTCGCTAAAATTGCAAAACAAACCAAACTAGATTCAGAAATTAACCTCGATCTCTACTTGCTGGATCTTTTTTTGCTTTTTTTTTTTTTTTACCAAGTTCAAGTGTACTCCTACATTATTCTCTCTTAAAAAAAATACCCTCTTTAGGGCGCAATACTAATCAAATGGTTATAGACATGATATAATCATTGTTCTTAAAATTTACAATTGATATATGTTAAGGTGTTTGGTATATTAGTTTGACCAAATTTTTTGGTTTAAATATTATAATATATGAGAATTTTATATTATTTTTGCTTTAAACTAATTAGTTTAAACCATTGTGCTAAATACTCTAACAATTTAATCCTTTAATCACGTTCAGAGTTAAGAATCCAGCTTAAACACTATTTACTTGAGCCTTCATTTTGAGGAGTTTCTTGCGAATCTACCTATGAGCACATCCAACTTCTTTAAAACCCAAGCCACATAATCCATCCCAATTTGTGAGCACATCCAACTTCTTTAAAACCCATGCCACGTAATCCATCGCAAGTTCAATATGTACGTCCCTGCATCAGATTTAGTGGATTGAATGTGGTTATTGCCAAAAGTTGCCCTCTTTTGACGTCACACTTGCTCCTACTTCATCAACAAATTGTACAAAATCTCTCAAGCATATTATTTGTCTTAGAGATTACCTTTTCTTTTTCCTCCCCATGACAAATGCTTATCATGTCTATATAATGAAAAAATATGCTTTACTTTTCAACCATTATTTCTTCATACTTTTTTATTTTAATATGATTGTGATTAAATTTAATTGTCACAAATATACATGAATTCCAGCATATCAGATCAAAACTACCAGAATAAGATCTGATTATTAGATTTGATCTTTACACTAAAAAAAAGGATTAAAAATTCTACCAGATGTGTTGGGATACAAACAATACTTCACAGCATGAGAACCAATCCCCAATTTCTTTCATATGTCAACAAACCCATTCTAACAACTCAAGGAAAGATTAATTCACAAGTCCTATGCTACATTACATTCAGAGTTCTTGAAAAAAATGCTCCAATCCACTTTGGACAAGATCAGAATTCTTTATCTTTCTCCCATTCAAGCAGAACGAAGACATCAATCCTACGAAAGCTAGCCATCTAGAAATGAGCCCTGAATATCAACAAATGGCTTCATAAGAAGGTCAAGAGCTACAACAATAAGGATTGATTGAGCCGACAACTTCGTCTTGGGCATGTCATGCATTTTATGTCAACAAAAGGTCTAAACAAATTGGAGGAAAGCAGAGACTGGTAATTAACTATAAACTATTAAATTATTTCCTCTCAGATCACAAATTCCTATTGCCAAACCAAAACTCCATGTTTTCCAACCTTTCAAATGCGAAAATATTCTCAAAATTTGACCTGAAAGCAGGATTTTGACAATTAGGCATAAAACCAGAAGACATGCCTAAAATTGCCTTTTGTATTCCGAACCACCATTTCCAATGGATGATTATGCTTTTGGACTCAAAATAGACCTATCCTTATTTCAAAAGGCCATGACCAAAATATACGTCCCAATTCTTTCAAATGCCCTCATATATATTGATGATATCCTGTTGTTCTCACCAGATGTCCAATCCCACCAAAACCTCTTGGCCCAATTCATTGAAATTATAGAGGCTTATGGAATAATGCTGTCTAAGAAAAAGATGATTATTGGACAACCCAAAATTGATTTTTTTAGGCATGACATTGTCCAATGAACAGTATGAGGTCCAACCACATATAGCCCAAGAACTATTAAAATTCCTAGAAGACAATTTTACAAAAAGCTAAATTCAATAATTTTTTGGCATCATCAACTATCTTAGAGATTTTGTCCTAAGAATCTCAAGGTATGCCAGTCCTCTCACTCAGCTTTTGAAAAGGACCCTCTGGCATTGTCATTTGAACATAAAACAACTGTAAAGATGCCAAAGCAACACATGCTAGACCTGCCCCTACTCCAGATTCCTTCACATGGAAAAATGATTCTCTAGACAGACGCTAGTGACAAACACTGGGGAGCTGTTCTACTTGAAGAAGATGAAGATAAGAAAAGAAGAATTTATGGGTACAAAAGTGGACACTTTAAAGATTCCAATTGCATCAACATTCCACTTTCAAAGAACTCCTGGCAATAAAGATGGGAATCATGAAATTTGAGATCTATCTCATCAAACATCATTTCTTGGTTAAGACAAATTCTGCAGCGTCAGCAGGTATGATCAATTTTAAAAGGAATAAGGCCATTAATGCACAGTTATTAAGACTAGCTACATGGTTTGATCAATATTCTTTTGAAATTAAACATATTAAAGGAAAACAAAATATTATTCCTGATTACCTGTCTAGACCATATATAAATACCATCATCAAGAAGCACTATCAGACCATTAAAAATAACCAATCCCATTTCTCTGCAAATATCGCACTGATCTTTACAATGGCTACATCTTTGACTCCCTCTCTATTTCCTAAAGATGCCCATAAAATTTTAGACGGCAAAAATACTGGAGAAAAGGCAACCATAAGAGCTTTGTTCATGCAAAACCATCTTATTAAAAAACTGGGTCCCCCAAACTACCATGACCTTGGTATCCATCCGGATTACCCTTTTGCAAAAGTACTTCTCCTCCGAGATGCCTTGTTCATGCCAAAGCCACTTGCCTATTTTTTCTGGTATTTAACCAGTGTCTTTATCATAGCCATAGAAGTTCAAACCATTGCTACTAGAACTTCTATCAAAGCTTTTCAAGGCAAAGATGACTTTAAATAGGTATATAAAACTCAAATGGATGTTTTGTCATGGTTTACCCCACTGTCACAATGAGATAAAATCCTCACAAAAGAATGGGAAAAGGTTTGTGGACCAAGATAGGTTTTTCTATACCTTCAAAGGCCAAAAGATTCCATTACTCCTCTACAATGCTATACCATCCTTTTTGTAAGTTTGTCTTGCAAACTTAATGAAGATGGTTCCATCACCACCAATCCAAAAATTGAAGTCTATGGATCAATTGAAGAACCCCATTAAAGCATTGGAATGAAACAACAAGAAATTTAGAAAATCCTGTTCATAAAAAACCAGACAATCCCAGATCAGATTGGCCAACACCAGATGAAGACGCTCCATGGGAACAATTTCCTCTTGACTACAATTAAAAAATTGAAAAGGTAATACGACAACACTCTCAGGGCCCGTCTGACACTAATGCTAATCACGTACAAAGCTTTACACAAAGACAAACACTGAAGGGGTCCTTTACAAAAACCTAGGCTTCATAGATTCCTAAGACCTATATCCATTCAGCAACTTGTCCATTGCTAAGTCATCCACTCCATAAATCATATGGTCCTGTTATGAGGCATGTCCCCCCATGGATGATGATGAGGTAGAAGAAGCTCTGAGAGATGCAAAAGAATGGTCACAATGGTTGCTTTCTGACCTTACCTATGACACTGACTAAAGCATATTCCCTGACAACACTATGTGAAGTCTGAGTCAGCCATAATGAAAAGAAGATTCCTATCCAGTCTAGCTTTTGTTTTATTTAATAATGCGTGTACTCATTTAGCTTTTGCTTTATTAAAGTAGCGTGTGTCGAGTCAGCCTTATCTTATCTTTTACTTTACGTCGTGATTGGTTTGTGTGTATTGTAATCTTATTGTCATCTTATCACAAAGAGTTCTATATATAAAGAACTCATACTTCGTTGTAATTAGACTTGAAGCTATCTTGTAAAAAAGCTTTCTAAGAAATAAATATCAGTGTGTTTCAAAATGAGTTTCTAAATTTCTTAGATAAAGAGAACTTTATAACAAAACAGAGTGTGGATCCTCGGCACTTCATTTCAACAGGGTAACGCCCTAAGCTGGAATAACAGCAAGAGTAGTTATTAATATCAAACAAAGCCATAAATCTCTACCAAAAGACAAGAGAGCAATCCAAGATTAGGCAAAGGTCTAAAGATTATATGTTTCTATTGTTTGCTTATTTCAGTCAAAGGCCTCCAATCCTGTCTTTGTTGTTCAGACAATAATCTAGGATGTGATAATTGGCCACTTAATTAATTTAAACTTAGCTAGTTCCTATTAATTAACACCACAGACTACTGATAATACTGAATATAGTTTGGACAGAAAAAGAGAGAAGTTGAGATCTGTCTGTCATAATAATAATAATTCCTACCTACCTCAATTTTGTTAAAGTTTACTTCTGCTAATCAACATTTTTATTGGAAATAATTTGGTTCACTAAACAACATCACTAAATTGCATATATATATATATATGTATATATATGTAGAAAATTTGAACATGGTATGATTCCTACGTAGATAGGACTTTTGGAAAGTTTAGGGTTTTTATTAAACACGAGAACAAATCCATGTGGAGTACTACCAAAAGTGAATTCGATCCTAACTGAATTGACGATTTAATGGGAAAAAATATCACTCTAACCTTGAAGGTCTAACAACGAGTATATTGTTATAATTCAATAGTTATGTGAAGTTTCTCTAGTTAACTCAATCTTATTATACAGCAACCAAGTTTATCAATGGCTAGCTAATTGGTTATTTATTTTAATGAAGAAAGTTATAAGCTTACTGATTAGTTTTAACTGGAATTCTTGTGAAGTTTTATTAGTAAACAACTGCCATTTTTTTGGTAGTATACGTGTGTGTGGTAAGAGGATGACTATTGAATGTGATTTACAACAAACAAGCAATATTATGTGGTGTTTATCAATATAAGTTAGAGCCAAAACTTTTGATTGCTACAGTGTAAAGCTCTTGCATGCTCCAGCGTCAACAAAAAGTATGCTACAATGTAAAGATCTCATACGCTATAGTGTTTTCAACAAAAATTGCTTCTAACCAATGGTCCCAAACACCTTATTAATACAGATATGCTTGGTATATAGGTTCAGAGTCTAGTTCAAACTGACGTTTGACTGTGTATCCACATGAATGATGTTAGATCTTGATGTGATATTTAAGCCCATGTAAAATCAATTTTTAGAGAACTTTAATATCCCTCGTTAAATACTCGTGATTTAAACCATTTGAACCATCTACTTCAAGCATATATAGGTTAAACCACAAAGGTTTCAAAGCAAACCCACGTGGAAAATATATATTTCACTTCTTACCTCAGAAATTCTATTTGGGCCAATTGCCCTTGGGCATGACAAAACATGGATCCGCCATTGGCCCGTAGGTAGTAAATATACGGCTCAAGATCTTCAAATCATTGAAGGCTGAAAGTAGCACGCGCATTATAAAGAAAAACCAATAATCATCAGCTGTCTCAAACCTTTTTATCCGTTAAGGCTGGCTAAGCAGATTCCCTTAATCCAAACAAACTATGCATATTTTACATGATCTTCATTCTCTACCTCACATAACCTCTTTCTTGAAAGTGAAGTCCACGTCATAGAGAAGTGAATCAATGATATTTGTACGACTATAACTTAATAGGAAAACCACTAACCAAAAGTTAAAATCACCCTATCACTTTCCTCTCTCAATTCAAACTGGTTAATTAATAATTAGCAATTCGAACACGCAAGTGCTTTTATTCAATCAACATTAATAAAACTTCCCAAGATATGGTATATAAGTACCCCTGATATGAATTATTTCATAGAAAAAGGTCCTTTTTGATCTTTTTAGTCACCTTCTGATCCGAATCTAGTGAATACATTTTTTTGGGCTAAAACATAGTCTAGTGAATTCTATTAATTAAACTTAAATAAGATTTACTATTTTTTCTTTCAATAACTCTCTTCAACCTTAGTTCTTCGAACTTAAAACTAAATTAAGCTAATAATATTTTTTTAAAGAGTAATTGTATATTTTAAATCATCAAATAAATACGCATACTAATTTAAAAAAAAAAAAACACTTGATCTCGATCTCAAACCGGTTGCATCGGTTAGTTCTCATAAACGTGTGTCAAGCTTCCACAAACGGAAGTATAAACAGCAGCATAGCAACAATAGAGCACCAACATAACCCATTCAACGGTTTCTGCTGCAATCAATTAAAAGTTTAAACCAAGGCCAAAAGACATGTATCACAATAGTCACCCATAGCGTCACCGAGAACTAACTCTAGAGGACTAAACACACAACAAACATCAGGAGAGTGAGACCACTAGACATACAACTAGAAGGCAAAAACGCCTCTATATTAGTTGAAAGGATAATTAAGCTAATAATATTAATTCTTGGGTGCATTAATGTTGAAATTAAAGTTGAAAGGACAATTGATTGAGCCTATGGCAAAGAGCTAATTAATGATGACCTCTTATTACGCCGTTCAAGCAGATATTCCCATTCCTAAAATAATGCTCGACAAGGGCCAAAAAAGCCAGTCACTTCCGATTTGTCCATCCCCTTTACACGCAGACCACATGATACGCTGCCATTTACCTGCAAAATTACAATCATGATTAGCGTATTAAAAAAGGTCATTATCTAAATTAATTAAGTTTTTTTATTCCTTAATTAATGCCACTTGCCCACGTGAAGGGTCTTAATAGAAGAGCCTTCCATTTGTCTCCAAGGTGGATTTGATACCATTGTGATGTCAGCAGCGTAAAATATTTCTAGAACTCAGTGACCATTGGCAACAATTAAAATAAAAAATAACGACTTCTGGCCACCTAAAAGATTACGATTAGTCATAGATATCATAAACTGATATTCTCTTTAAGGAGTTCTTGTATTGGTTAAACTATTAAAACTACAACATTATGTGAATAAGCTGAACAAAGTAAAGAAAATGGTTTTTTTCCCAAAACTGTGGGCCACGTCCCCAGTGGTGCGCCATAACTGTGGGCCATTCCAATCTATACAAAAGTTTGGTACTTTTTAAAAATTTAATTTGGTTTGATTAATGATTTCATTTGAATTACGTAATGCAACGAAACATAGATGGTGACTTGTTTTGGAGGGTAGTGAAGCTTTTTCCCTATAACTTTTTTATAAGTAGTGCAAGTGAAGCTTAAAGGTTTAGGTTTTGTTTTTTCTCTTGAACCATATTATCAGTTGATATTTCTGTATTCAGCTGTAGGTTTTAATGGCTGATAGAGACAAAGGGACATTAGTGATATAATGAAGGACAAAAATAAAAAATAATCCTCTTAAGATTGTGTAAAGTCGGTTTATTTATTTATTTATTTATTTATATATGCCATGCCTCATATATAATTTTAGATAAGTTCCTTTTGATTTTTTTTGGGAACATAAAGCATTTCCTTTTTTCCTTTATTGGGACAATATAATATATGGGAATCCGTATTATATGGAAGAAGATATTATACCCCACAAGTGGAGCCAAGTTTTAGCTTACTGTCCAAGTTATAAATTTGTGACGCTGCAAAACTATTTCTAATCACATGTTAAACTATTAACAAGTTAGTTTGATGTCTAAAACACCATACTTCACCGATAGACTAAAATAGTCTTTTCTACTTTAAAAATTCCCCTAAAAATGTATAGGATTTTGAAAACTTCTTCAAACTATTACTTTCCATGCTCTTCTTTAATTTTCTTGAGATTCAGAAGTTTTTCTCTTTACATACCTTACTTGAGGAATCTATTTATCATTGCTGTGTATCACAATCATTTAAGATTAAGAACCCATGTTTCAAATTTGAGAAATTCTATGGTGGAATGTATCATTTTTCTCTATCGATGGAGAACAAAAATAACAATCGTTAGATTGTAATTCAAAAGTAAAGATATAAAAACTTTATTACCTAATCACATCGGATGCTTTTAAATTTTAAATTTTTTTTAAAAAAAAAACTCCTTCCAGATTCAACACTTCAGTCTCCAACCTCTTCTCTCAGGCCAACTCCAAAGGGGCCAGCGCAACATCTGCCACCATCTTAGCAGCAGCAACAACAACAAACTCACCAGCACCTGTGCCCTGCTGACTTGTTGGACTCGTCGCCAAAGTTTTGCAATGCCGTTTCATGGGCATAAATATAATCTTTTAAGACTTATTTTTTATAAATGTCATACATGTTTATTTGTGGCGTAACTTAATATGTAATATGTATGATAGTGTAGTATAAACTTTTCTAAATGTGGTATAAATAAACACAACTTTTAAAAGTATGACATATAATATGTAATTTTCTCTTATTTATGTACGATTATTCTTTTTTCCCATATAAAACTTACTTTGATTAGTAGTTAGTAGAATTAGATTATTTAAATTTTGTTATATGCTTTATCAATTAAATTGACATTTACTTACTGATCAAATGGTAGCGTCACGGATCAGCAGAAAGTGAATAAATGGTAGTGTCGCGGTTTTTCTAAATACAGATTGGCAGAGTTTAAAATAGTACAAGTTAAGTGAACCTTGAAGATCAATTCATAAATATGTTTGAAGCACAACAAAAAAGGGCATGCAATTCAAAAGAGTAAAGTCCTAGTTTTTTTCTTCCCCCTTTAATTAGTTTGCAGGGGAGTGGGGTCAAGCTCTTGATGGCTTTGTCCTTTTTTTTTGGTTAATACAAAGTGTGACAAGGGAACAATCTGCGTCAACATATTCCTGAATATTATAAAAGAAATTAGTTTTCTAGACGCCGGCAAGAATACTTGCTGAAGACCGTAAATATAATCAAAGAAGTTAGCTTTCAAAACACTGAAAAGAATACTCACAGGAGACCTTACATGACATTTTCGATAGTATATATATATATATCTATATATATATATATATATAACTAAAAGAAATTTAATTGAAAAGCATCAATTTTTTCTTCCCCTTCTTAATTGGTTGGCAAGGGTGTTCTATGTGAAACTTTATACCCCATAGGGGGTCAGGCTCTTGCCAGCTTTGTGCTTTTTTTTTTTTTTTGTCAATATAAAGTGTGGAAATAGGACAACTGACGTTAACATATCTATAAATATTAATTATAAAAAAAATAGTTTTTTAGATGCTGACAAGAATATTCCTTAAAACCTACGTGGCCCTATCAAAAGTATAGCTTTGTGCCCTTGAACATGTATGTATATAATATCATTGCTCGTTGCAGGCATGAGAGCAAAACTTTTCAGTCTTAGCTTTAATAGTGGATCATATACTTCTTTCTTTTCGGACTCTGGCCTATCACTATTACGATTACAATTCTGTTACTGAAAGGTTGGGAAAAGGAATTATAGCCAGCTGATTCTTAGAGCTCTTTCTTCTACCATCATCACTAATTTTTCACTTTCCAATTATTTTATTAACCCATATATGTGGCGTTCTTCGGGTTCGAACCTCAAACCTCCCTTAAGAGGTTCTTATTTCCTTCTCGAGTATCAATTGAGCTATATTGTGGCGTCCGGCTCGGGCGTACTCCCTCAAGCCTCTATAGGACCCACCTTACGGGCCCCCCGGACTTATGGCTCTAATTGGTAGACCATCCCCGTGCCGCCCACTCATATGTACTGTCTCCTCTGGGGTCATCTGGCCCCTCAGGGTTTTTCTTTCGCGTCCTTTGGGTTCGAACCTCAAACCTGCTCAATTGGTACTCGAGAAGGAAATAAGAACCTCTTAAGGGAGGTTGAAGGTTCGAACCCGAGGGACGCAAAAAAAACCCCTGAGGGGCCAGAGGGCCCAAGAGGGGACAATACAGATGAGTAGGCGGCACATGGATGGTCTACCAATAAGAGCCATAAGTCCGGAGGCCCGCAAGGTGGGTCCTATGGAGGCTTGAGGGAGTACGCTCGGGCCGGACGCCACAATAATCCATCTCGAGTACCAATTGAGTTAGCTCAATTAGTACTCAAGATAGAAATAAGAACCTCTTAAGGGAGGTTTGAGGTTCGAATTCGAGAGACGCGAAAGAAAAACCTTGAGGGGCCAGAGGGCCCTAGAGGGGACATTACGGATGAGTGGGCGGCACGGAGATGGTCTACCAATAAGAGCCATAAGTTCGGGGGCCCACAAGGTGGGTCCTATGGAGGCTTGAGAGAGTACGTCTGGGCCGGACGCCACAATATACATAATTTTTTTTTGAACAATTGAGTTAGGTGGCTTTTCTTATGACCCCTTAAAATAAATAACTTTAACTTTTTAAAATAAGATAAATGGTTATTTATCAATGACAAATTGAGTTTAACTGATATATTCAAGACTGATAAATTTTTTAAGTTTATCAGTGTTAAACTCGATAAATTTAAATTTGTCACTAATAAATAATCATTTGTCTAATTTTAAAAAATTATAATCATTTATTTTAAAAGTACTTTAAAGAAATTTTTCAAAGTCACTTACTTCTATATCTTTTTTTTATTTGTAATCCTCTGTATCATCTGAAACTACTCATCTATAAATACCCTTCTAACCCTTCTTAAATCCTCACTGCATATCTATACGTTTTTCTTGGCTTTAGGTTGTATCCAACAATAATCACTATATATATATATATATAACAGGTACAAGTAGTACTAAATCATATAACTAGAAATTAGTTTTCTCTCTCTCTCTCTCTCTCTTTTTTTTTTTTTTTTACTTTTCTGTTTAGGTTATAACTCAGGTGGGTCTTCGCTTTCTGTGGTTGCATAAGGACGCATTGGGGTCGTTCTGCAAACTTTACCAGTTCCTTTTCTCTTCCTTTTGCTTGCTTTTTTAAGTTGCTTCATGGGATGTTTTCCTTTTGTGGGGTTAGGGTTCCTGTTTGCATGGAAGATCTCATCATCTTCAAGTCCCAACGTCAGTCAGTATTCGCCGGTGCGGTATCATCAAGATTCACATAAACTTTATTAAGGGATTCATATTGATCAGAGTGGATTTTTGGTTACAGAATCTCTTATTCCATTTTTTCCCTCAAGAGGTTTCCCTTTCAGATGGGAATCTTGATGATGCTGCATCAGCAAATATATGGCTTTAAAATTCCTAATACAGGAGATTTTTCGTTCAATCATGAAGAAGGAAGGGACAAGAAACAAGTAAAGGAACCAAATACATATGGTCATAGATCAGGTAATGTTATATATCTTGAATTTCAACATTTCTACTAGTTTTTTGTTTACTCAAATTAGATTGCATATAAACAGTAATTGTTTTGTTTAGCATCTGTTATAAATTTTGGTTGTTATGATTAATTAGTTTCAATATTATATATATAGGGATGATCACTTGAAATATGTAATTATTTTTCTTTATCAGCTTATTTTTTTATTTGAATAAATTAATAAAAGAATCTAAATCCAAATTCCATTAAAAAATCCGAATTAATTATGGCTCATTTGATGTATAGGTTTAAATAAAAATTTAAATTTTTATAAGAGAAAACGTTATAGTAAATAGGCTATAATTATAATTGAATCTTTATGAATGATCCAACGACAAGCTTTTTTTTTTTTTTTGGTTCAATATCTCTGGCACTGCTACTATTACAATAGTTAAACACAGTTGTAAAGTTAAAAATTACATATCAATGCAGTGGTGCAATCTATATCCAGTGTATAGTTTTGATTTGCCTTAATTGTTTTTTTAAATATATTTGACGGGCTCTTCTGATTGTGACCCTTAATCTTATCTATCAGTTTGATTCTTCTCAGGTTTGTGTTAATTATAGCTAATCTGTTCTTTATCCTATTTTATTTTGCCTAGAATTTAGGAACTTTAGCTTTTCTATAATGTTAATTTGTTTGATGCCTTTACACGGGGGACCTTTGTTCATCTCTAATTAATCTATATACATAGTACACCACAAAAATATTGTCAGGAATCTGATGTTTTACGTTTTGTGTCAGAAAAGGAGCATTAGTTTTAGCCAATGATGTGCACACTTTTAAGGCTGATTGCAAAATATTCTATTAGTATTTAGGATGTTCAGTTACTGCTAGAGCTTAAAATGAAGATATTATATAATCATATCACTTACCATTATATAACAAGATTAAAAAATACTGATCAATACAACTATAAGTTGAAGTTATAATTTCAATCTTTTCATGCATACTCTTGCTAATTTGCAAGAACATATATACACATATAAATGTAGTATGAATTGATGAAGAATTAATAAGCGTTAGGTTATGCTAATAGCTGATTAATTAAAAAGACATAGTCACAGTTAGAAAAAACTTCCAAGTGTTTGGAAGCATTGGTTATAACCAATTAATTAAAAAAAATATAACATGTAAAAGCTTTACATTGTAGCGTATTTTTTTTGACACTATAACATGTAACAACTTTATACTATAACAACTAAAAATTTTGGTCTTAATTGAAAATGCTATGTACTAGGGTTATATACAGGACAAGTTGAAGATTTTCCCAATGAGAAATCCATTGTTTGCCTGGCAGCCAAGACACTGGTACTCTTCTGCAAACTTTATATCATGTCAGTTGATATGCCTTGCTATATTTGGTATCAATTATGTATAAAATTGCACAATATTATACAACCATTAAAATTATGGTGTATTACCAGGTAAGTAAACTGTAAATGAGTCCGTGATTGTGTGTGTATATATGCGAGTAATTTTATAACATGCAAATGTATTTACTGCAATTATAGGAAGCTTGCTTGTTCAAGAGTCCCTCGTTACGATAGCAAAGCCAAATTTCTTTATGTGCAAGTTTTACTGTACTTTGTCTATCCTTGAAGCTAAGATGTAGGCTGGTAGGAAACTAATATATATCAGCTAGCCGTATATAAGATATATTTCTACATATGTACCTATATATATAGGTTTGTACGTGTCTATATATATTTATTTCAATACCAAAAGTTTTACATGTAACAATTATAAGATAATTAGTGGGTTTATGAGCCCTATTGGGTTCTCTATTCTTATAAGTTGATTTTACAAAGGAGTGTTTTAGTCAATGAGTTTGTAACAATTGGTATCAGAGTTAGTCTATCGCGTTTTAGGTTCAAGTCAAACCAGTTGCATCATATACTGGCGTCAAATAATGATAGTGGAGTAAATCTGTCAAAAAGAAAAGATTTACTAGATAGGACAACCTACGAATAGACTGGCGTCAAATAATGATAGTAGAGTAAATTTGTCAAAGAGAAAAAATTTATTGGACATGACAACCTACATTTATCAAAGAGAAAAGATTTATTGGACAGAACAACCTACGAATAGACTAGCGTCAAATAATAATAGTAGAGTAAATTTGTCAAAGAGAAAAGATTTACTTAACAGGACAGGGCTGCTATTTGAAAGAAGGCACAATCCATGAAGTCACCTTAGTGATTGCCTCAAACCAACTAGTACGCAATTGATTAGCAATTTTATCTTCTCTTGATGAACAGGTGATCGAGTTATTTGGAGAGGTGAGTTGGTGAGCGTATTGCATAACGTATGTATAAATTAAGGAACCAATAATAATAATGCAACTAGGGGCCAAGTTGGCATTGTATTCATGTAGGGCCGGCTTAACGTAATTTGTGGCCTTAAACAAAATTATTAAAGGAAGGTTTTTTTTCTTAAAAAAGGAGGCCTATTTAAACGCTTTTTTTCTTATAAAAGGAGGCCTATTTAATAATACATATTTTTTTGTAATACAATGCATTGAAATAGAACAAAACAAGCAATTTTTATATCATCCGAAAATAATCCACTACATTTTTAATACGGGAAAACAAATAACAATTAAAACAAAATTACAACAAATTCAAAAGCTACTCTATCACAGAAAACTTACTTCTTTATTCTACTAAAAATAACCCAAACTTTCTCTAGACTATAGAACCTAGATAAGAAAATAACAAGGCATACCAAAATAACAACAAAAACAACAACAACAATAATAAAGAAATATCTATTTTTCTCTTTTTCTTTAGCTTGTTATATCCCAATGCATATTTTCTATTAGATGTATATATTTATACACGTATGAAAATACAACTAAATCAACACAGTACACAACAATGACAAAACTATAAAATAGCTAACCTGTACGTCAAAAAACAATAATCAACAAGTAGATAACAAAAATGAGTAAGAAAAGGAACCCGTATGGAAAAAAAAAAAAAAAAGAGAAAAGAGAAGCACCAGTCTTGAGAAGTTGTAAGAGTTTGGAGAGGAGGAACTTTTTTTTTCTTACAGAGCAAAGATTTTGTTTTGAGGAAGAATAGGAATATTGTGCAAACACAAAAAGAAAAAAGAAAACAATATTTATATATTTGAAAAGTCACGTTTGTCTTATGTTTTTTAAGAAAATGAATAAAATTATAAATGATTATTTTTTATATTACCGTGTGTTTGCTTCTTGTTTTAAAATTACATTTGGTAATTACTGCTAGCGTATTACCATTTTTTTTTTTTTTTTTGCTATGAATGTTATTAGGCTCATATTGATTCACACATCTACTCATTATTTTTCAACTATCTAGATATCTTTATTGATTTGGATATTACCTTTTTTATTCATAATCTCCAAACGTTTGGACTTCCCAGATTTAAGGAACAAGGAGTAATGGCTAGCTGCCTAAAAACTCTAATGCGTTGGGTTTTTATTAAAATAAAAAAATATTACTAATAAATAAAAAAGTACCTAATATAGCCTAAAAAAAGTAAAATTTGGAAGCCCTCTAGAATTGGAGTCCTTAGACACCGGCTTAACTTATCTTAAGTTTAAGCCGGTACTGTGTTCACACCTGTTACTAATTTGTATATAGATACTTAATATTACTGGCAGAGGATGTAGATTTAAGGAATGTATGTTTTCTGTAATTGTATATACATGTATACATACATATATATACACACGCACTGCATGATGAACCAATACACTGGAGTCGAGACAATTGATTATAAAAATCTTCCAGAATTAATATGATCGGTAATTAGCTTATTAAACACACTGCCGTTCACAAACTGTTAATACAAGCTACTTACTTCAAAGGATTAATTTTACAATCTCTTACTAATTAAGTTTAGATATATATATATATATATATATATATGTTTAATTACTTTTGAGACTTGCTAATTAGTAAAGAACAAGTGAATTATAAAGTGCTTTCTGTTTGTTTTTTCTCATTTGTTGTACGAGACGTCAATGAAGCGATAGTACTTCTTTATATCTCTTATGTGATCTTGAAGTTATACCAACAAGATTCATGTGTATTTAAAAAATTGGTTGAAACTTGAATTTAAAACTTAAACATTTTAACATGTAAGAGCTTTATACTATAACAAATTACTATAGTATATAAAAGCTTTATACTGTAACGAGTTAGAATATGTTACAACTTACTTTTTAAACAAAGCATTCTTTTTTTCCTTTATATATTTTCTTTAACATTGAACAATTGAATTGTGCAAGGAAGTTAATCTACTTTTTCTTTTTTTCTTTTTTTACACCAAAGCCCGGATATGCAGCTTTCTCCAGAGGCCGCTTGGCTGATCGAAAAAGAATAAAAACCTATAGCTAGTTCAAGAGACGATACCTGCTGACATGCATTGTTGGAAACCATCGTTTTGTGGGACTCTCTGATCACCACCAATATGACAGCTTGCCTGATGTGGCAGTCATCGCTACCTATACATGTGTATTGTTGAACATATGTGGATAAAGTTTGACAACTTCGATGAAAATATGTTATTTTAACTGTTACAATATAAAATTTATATATGTTATTGTATAAAGTAAAAATAAAATATAATAAATTTTTATATATTATAGTGAAATAGTTTTAATTTTTAGTTTTAACTGTATTGTCAAACACACTTATACCTAAAAAATTTTGAAGTTCATCAAATTTTTTCTTTACCAAGTTAGACCTATAATTAACAATTGATTTTTTTCCCTCAAGAGATGATTATATATATATATATATATATATATATATATACAAGTTAATTAAAATATTACGTTCTAAATAAATATTGAGAAATAATAACCACGCGAAAAGTAAAAAATATTTTGTATAAGGATGCAACATGTACTTTTGTTCTGTTACAACTTTCATATTATATGTGTGTGTCATACAAGTACAAGAATTACGGAAGAGGAGAGACATGAGGGAGCTGAAATATTATGTATGTTTGATTGATGGGTACAATAATTGAACCAAAAATTAGGGTTACTCATACAATTGAACTAATTACTTTTATTGAATTAAAATATGTCTTTAATTTGTAAAAATTTTACAAATTATTAAAATATGGCCCAATTACTTTTAATAATGATATTATTAAAATTATTTATATGTAATTATATAGTATAATATGTAATATTATTAAAATAATTACTATATTATTAAAGATATTTTTAAGATATTTTAAATATTGTGTTAGATTTTAATTTTATAACAATAATTTAGACAGTATTGTAATTTTTTCTTAAAAATTATCAGCCAGGCCCAAATTAATGTACGTCCAGCTCCTTCAGCACCTTCGCCTGGGCCCAATTTGCTCTCACGAAGGGTGGGCCCTTTGCTTTTCTCAACTGGATTCTATCAATTTAACTGTTAATTCTGCACGAGGGCAATTTTTTTTTGTGGATGGTTGTTTGACCACTTTCGTGATATATGTTCTTAATTTGATTTAACGTGTTCATATCACAGTACACACACGTCTATGTATATAATTTGTTCATATGTAAAGTGCAAATGTGTACGCACCAAAGAAAGCCATAGAAAAATCAATATTTACGACCAATATAAATATTTATACAAATCAACCAACTGAAATATGAGATATTATTTATAAAAGGAGATTCAATTCAAATTTCACTCTGACATGCTTGCCTGCATAAAGCAATATTATTGGGGTACACTATACACACACATATATACATACATATATATATATATATGTAATATATGGACCGAACAATGTGAAACGTTAAGACTGTAGACTCACCTGTCCTTCTCTCGCTAACTTCAAGCTGTTCTCAAGTCTAAATTAACGGACCAAAATGCACAAAAATTAAAGGAAGGATCAAAGCTGCTCTGGTTGAGTACAGTACAAGGATCGACGATTTTATAAGGGTCACTCTCTCATGTCCTTCCTCCTTTTGCAGCTTCACATGTTAGCATGTTGGACTCCCCAATGCTCATATTCTCAACCCCACATGACCAATCACACAAATTTTCCTTCAAACCAATCAAAACATTAATAATAATATTATAATAATAACAGTAGTAATAATGTGATGGACTCAAAAGAATTTTTTTTTTTTAAATAAAGGTGCATTGTATACCATCCTCGACATGCCATGTGACATTATTTTGACCCATTGCCAAATCTCTTTGACCAAATAAATTTCATGGCATTCTAGATCAAATGGTCAGTTTTTGAGACTCCAGTATTGGGCTGTTAATAATTTTCTCAAAAACTTTATCAAGCTAATTTTTAGCATATCAGCATCTTTTGGAGCCCATGTTTCCTTTCCTATATTTTAGTTTATTTTTATTATGTTCTTTATTTAAAAATAATTTGCTTGCGGTGTTAATTAGCAATAATTACTGCTTTTCCATTAATGTTGGCCCAATCATTCTCTTACCTGGTCAAATATTCTTTCAACAATGATTCAAATGTTCCGTTGGGGTCACATGGAAATTGAATATTATTTTCCCAAACACAAAATTAATGCTAATTGGTAATTTTTTGTTCACATTATATGAACCAAAGACTAATATATTGGCTTTTTATATGTACTTTTCTCACGAGGGTGTGCATGGTATATGGTATCTACGGTCCAAAAGTACAAATATTAACGTTATGTTACAGGAAATTTTGGCAAGTTCAATAATATTTTCAACAAAAAAATTGTTTACCCTTCCTGGTTGAAGATTCCACACTTTTTCCCTTTACTTTTTACTTTTTTTTTTGTTTAAAAAAAATAAATTAAAACTTGAAATTTGAGATAAGAATTACAAAGAATATAATAATTGGTCAAAGGATTTCAGCGTGCTTTGATTTCATGCCTGTGGATCTTTTTTGACTCATGATCGAAAAAGGACCAATTGGAGAAAGTTTTGTTACGAGAATCCTTCTTGATGATTAATATATAATGATTATGATTGACAATTGCAAAGCGAAAAGATAAGGGTTCTTCATTAGCATGCCACCAAGCAAACAATACGATTAAACCCATTAATACAAAGGCGTATCCTGTCTAAAACATGCATAGATCAGTTTCTCGTTAGCAAATCTCCCAAGTAAATACACACACACACACACACACACACATATATATATCTATACACACACTAGTATTTTCTAGTTTATTTAAATATCTCATAAGCAGCAAGTTGATACGAATTAATTTTATCACATGCGTGGTTTAATTGCACCCTAATAAAATTCTTTAAACATGAAGATTGTACCTTAATCTGAATAATTCATAAATTATAATCTGTAGACAACCTTAATTTCTAACTTTGGCTAGTGATCCAAATGCTTGCATGTGCATGAGAATCCAAACCTCTTACACGTTATTAACTCTCCTAATTGAACTGGCCATATTTGGTCTATTTATTTTTGAGTGGTTCTATTGACACCTCCTTTTTGTTTCTTCACACCCCCCATAAATTTGTAATAATTAAATTTAATTATTGCGCCTCCTTATAATTTCAAAACTACCCTTAAGATTATTTCTTCTTTTCATCTCATTTTTCTTTTTACACCCACCATTTTTTTATTATTTTAATATTCTTATTTCTTTATCTCTCTTTATTTTTTTTCTTTTATTTTTTTGTTGAAGCTTTAGGCATGAAATGTTTTCATAATAAAACAAAATTTTAATTTAAAAACTATATATATACACTAAATTTATTAAAAAAATATTGTATCTACAAATTATATTTTTTAAAAAATATTTATTTATTTATCTATTATTAAATTTATTAATTTAACTAAACAAACACTTATCATGAATGCTACTTTATTCAAACAAAAACCAAATTATGAATGAAATATAAAAACCTTTTTTGTATATAATTTGATAAAATAGAAGTTATATGATTTTTTAGAATAACCATTGAATGTGAAAGCTAGGGTTGCGTCCTTATATATAGATATGTATGGAAAAAAAAAGATATATCATTAGTGCTTATTTATTAAAAAAGAATTTAATTATGTAATTAGGTCATTTATAATTATCCTTTTTTGTCATTTTATTGAAGGGTTTTTTTGTAATATAAAAATTATTTTTAAGGAGGTGTAAATAGTCAAGTGGGAGGTGTGAATAGAACTACCTTTATTTTTATACAGAGATTTGTGGTTAATTAAGCGGTTATTATACTCATGCACAGATAAACATTAGCCAATACTTTTTTAAAAATTTTTATACATATATATATATATATGAAAAATTTGAACGACTGTCTATTATCTAACCTTTCTAGATGTTGTTCTCCGGAAAAAAAAAAAAATCATTTCTAGATGTTCATGTACCCTAGCTAGTCAAAACCCTTGGAATTAGTTAAATTTTGAATATAAAATACATATTTTGGGTGGAGATTATAAGGATCTAACTAGGATCAAATATTGAAAAATTTGGTTTAATTTTAAAATAAACAACATTAGAGATCCCTTGCAACTTTTTAACACTAATTGATGGGCAAGTATTTGTCATTTTACAACTTTCGTAGAACACAATACTCTATTAATAGATTTAGCAACACTTAACATTTAATAATAGAAAAATGGCAAATTATTGTTATATGGAAAAGATCTTAATATACATACAATTTAATTTTTGGGTTGTGATCATCAAGATTTATGAAGATATAAAATCTCAAGTGTGATCCACTATGCTCCCACCAAAATCAAAAACACCATATTTTGAATTAAAACTACTCAATATGTCTCTCCTAAACAATTTGCAGAAGAATGGGGTACAACGCTTCACATCACATGAGAACCAGCTAACTCTTGTCTCTTGACCACGCCACTCTCCCATATCCTTCCTCTTTATTTATCTTTCCTTTCCTCTGGGTTTGTGTTTTCTTGTGGATTTTAAACCAATTCTATAATATGAAGAACCGTACAAGAATGGAGTTTTCCAAAATGGAAAATGAAAAAAAAAATGGGATCTTTTCAAGGAAGAGGTTGAAGAATTTTGTGATCATATTTACAAATTCCTGCCAATGAGACACGGAAATAAATTAAGATTAGCCCCTTGCATATGTAACTTACCGGCTGTTTGACTGAATGGTGGGAAGCATGGTTTCTACTACAAACTCAGTAATAAAAAGTGTAAAGCTCTCATTAACAATAAAAAAAATTGCTAATATCTAAAGCTCTCACATACTACAATAAAAATGATTCTAACCAACGGTTACCCTTTCAAACATGCTCTTAATTTGTATCGTGCATTAGGAATATTATGCTTTACCATTCACGGCGATAAAACTACTAGCATGTGCCTTCAATTATAAATTTTAAAATTTTTTATTTTTGTACTCCAAATTTTTTTTAAATTTCAGCTGTACTTCCATTAGAATTTAAAAAATATATAATTTTTTCCCTTTAATAATAAAAACATTTTTTTTCATTTAATAAAAACTATGATCTCTCTCTATATTGTGTTCTATTGGAATTATTTTTTCTTCTTCTAGCTCTGCTATTAGTCATTAAGTTTTTAGCTAACTTTATATTTACAAGTTAACTCAAGATCTCAAGGTTATTACACAAACGGGTAGTTTTATAGGACAATTTTTTGAGCTGGTATTTGTACAAAAAGTTGGCAAAAATTAAGTGACTAGCTCTCATATATATATATATATATATAATACGATAGCAAACACTCACTGGCACCGCCAAAAGTGCTCGAGATTCTCACTCACTCAACTACTAGCTGCTAAGTCTTCTGCTACTACTACTATTACACACACACACACACACATATATAAAAAATAGCGACATTACCCCACCTCACACAACTGTCCCATTCTCAATCATATCTTTCTCTATCACTCTCTCACACACATACTGTTCTCTCTCCCTACATCTTTCACACTCATACTAATAAACGCCATTTGAAAATCGAACCAAACCAGCAAGTTCGATCCCAGCAGAGAAGAGAAGATCAGAAGATCGATCCATACAGCATAACATTACGTACATGGATGGGAAATGGAAGCCGTCGAAGAAGGACTTGATGATCAATAGTACTTCTACTTCAACTAGCCATTCTTGTTCTTCATCATCATCTTCTTCTTCTTCTTCAAAGTTTGGCTTCACAAGAAGTTCATCTTCCAAGTCTCCGCTTCTGCGGAGTTTCTCGCAGAAAAGCTCGTCTAACAATAGCTCCAAGGGCTCGAATCTTCAGCGGAGCTTTTCGCAGAAGAACTCGAATAATATCGGTCGAAAGTGTACTAGTCTCGCTAAGGAACACAAGGCCAGGTTTTACATCATGAGGCGGTGTGTCGCCATGCTTGTTTGCTGGCACAAACATGGCGATTCTTGAGAATTCTCAAAGTACTTTTTTCTTCTTCTTTTTCTTTCTTTCTTTCTAATTTTTAATCTGCTCTGTTCTTGGGACTCTGCTTTTGTTTAATCTTCTTGCGAGATGGCCGGTCTTTGGGTCTGTAAGTCGGAACTCGTAAAATTTTCTCTGCCGTCCGATCACGAAGATAATATTGTTCAGAAACTTATCTAAAGAGTTTTATTATTATTGTTGTTGTTGTTGTTGTTGTTGTTTCGTGAGCAGTACTTAATTTGTAAGTAGGATTTGAGATAAGCTACAAGTTTCACACGTTTGTAAGAAGATAAAATGAGGAAAGATTTCAACCATCGGATCAATATCAGTGATCTTTGATACATATGGTACAATTCTGTTGTATTATGAATTTGCTTGAGATTTACAAGGTGCTCAGTTAATATGCTGAAAGATGTTTGATATACTATTTACTTTTTTTTTTAATCTATTTTTGTGGGGTTTGCAAGAGAGAGATTCCTCTCAGATGGGTTGTGGAAAGTGCCAATATAATAAGACATTGTGCAGAAACATGGATCTGCATTGGAAATGGAAGCCACCATTTGTGCTTTTCCTCTTTGAGAAAAAAGAGCTGGAGTTAAACGTTGCCTGAAAGTGACATCAGTAACTCCAGCAACTAACGTGGCTTCTCTGCCATCTCTCTCTCCTTGTTCCCACCACTCACATTCTTTGGTAAAAGCCACGCCTAAAATATTAGCCACTGCAAAAACAAAAAATAATACGAGCATTTAACAACATAGTGTAAACTAAAAGTTTGAACCCAAGATACGGTAATAATTCAAATTTTATGGACAAAAAAATTGTAACGAACCATGTTTCTAAACAGACACAAATAATAAACAATGTAATTTTTCTAAATTAAACCTCTATGCAACGACAATGGACACCTTGCCAAGATCCTTCGGTTATTTGAACTTTATTTCACTTGACTAGCCTCAAGTGGATGGATTTGTGAGTGAATGTATGTGTCCACCTAAGTATGAGCCATAGGCTCCATGCCATATTAAAATAAAAAATAAAAAAAAAAGGTTCATTTACTCAAAAAAAAAGAAAAAAGAAAATGGTGTTGGGAGACCACCCTTCAGACTTCTGCATAAAAATAAAAAAAATAAAAAAAAAGCCTCTGTAAGAGGACTTCACAAAATTATGCGACGAGGAGTTATATCCTTCTTCAAACTAATAGAAGTTAGACTACACAAAATTAGCATTTTGGCTCGGTAACCCCTTTTTTATTTCTAATAAACTCGGTAATCCATTTAAATGTAACTATCACTTTTGACAACTATTTGGAAATTTAGAACTTTACTAAATTGAATTGTATCTAATTAAGATAAGAAATAATTAACACAACTAGATTCTGATATGTGTAAGTGCGCAAAGTAACAATATATTAACGTTAATGTATCATCATATGTTGGAAAAGAAAAGGAGTGAACAAATATATATATATATATATATATATATGTTAAGATCACAAGAGAGAAAGAGAGAATAATTTGCTTTCTTGAATTTCTTATTATTTCACGATTTTCCAATTACAACAGCTCTTTGTTGCCGGCTACAACCCAAAATCTCCTCAGAATACAATTTTTTTTTTTAGCCGATCAATTCCACATGCACACTCTGTTATTGTATATATATAGGCCGAAGTTGCCTAATGCTACAAACTGATACAATCGAAAGCCAACGGAAAAACAAAATCACAGAATAAAAGCAACAAACAACACGTCAATAAGTTAGAACGGAAATTAATTAAAAAACTGTCGTTGGCACATGGGAAACTCTTTCATTGACCGAGTCAAAGGTCAACATTTGGGAAGATCCGACGGCGGAGGAGGCAGTTTCTGATTGGGGAGCTTCCCATCTTGGACAATCCACGCCATCCTTAGGCCCCAGCTCATATGCACATCAAAGTGGCAATGCATAAGCCAAACTCCTGCATTTGATCAGACAATTATTATTATTATTATTTTTTTGTAACAGATTTTAAATTTATTACAATCCCATGCTGTCACGTAATAACAAAATTAAATTTATCAAAATTATATATTGTCACGTGATAGAAAATTAGGTGAAATATATACCACAAATTTTTCTATTTTCATATTCACGTTATATTTTTTTGTTTGAATTTATATCACGTTTTTGTTGATCTTCGTTTCGGTTACTTAAATCAGAAACTCCAATACACGTAACATACTACTCACCAGGGTTGTCTGCGAGGAATCGGATGGCGGCCCAACCACCGGAGGGCACACCGATAGTGTTCCTCTCTACAGGGTCAACCAGATTGAACTTAGCGGGGTCTTTCTTAGGGTTAAAGTTTCCAAAACCTTGTCCCACAACAAAGAAGTTGAAGCCATGCAAATGAAGAGGGTGACTCTCAGCAACAACAATGCTAGTGCCCTGGAAAATCAACTCCACACTAGTGTTGTACGGCAACACCACCGCTTTGGTCCCGTTGCTCACGTTAGTATTGTTCGGCGGCGTCCCCGTATAGTTGAACTGGTTGAGAGGAAAGCTCGGAAAATCGGTAGTGAAAACCTTGTTAGACTTCTTGAAAAAATGAGTTTGGAGAAGGGCAACAGTAGGCATGGTGAAAGAGACGTTGTTGACGGAAGCCGCAAACTTTGTCGTGTTTGATGGTCCTTGGCAGGTCTGGTTTTTGGGGCAAGGGTTGGTCCCGAGACCGACCGTGAAGAAGAAGCGCTTTTGCACCGTCTGTGGTACGTTTGCGGGGAACTTAGCGGTGGCCAAACTCCGGAACTTGTTGCCGAAGTTTGCGGCGAAGGAAGTGTCGTTGATTCGCGGGATGCTTGGCCTGAGAACGGGAAGGTTTTTGGAAGATTTTGCCGCCTCGGGGTTTTCGTACTCGAGAACCCCGGCGACGGTGGTGTTGTCGAAGGTTCCGGGGGTGGCCGTGGAGTATGGTCTGGCTAACATGAAGAAAGTGGCGTTTGGAGAGTGTTTGTGGGTTCTTAGGAGAACGTTGGTGGTCTGTCCCGGCGTGATGAGCACAATGTTGGTCTGAAAAGGCTTGACGTAAACCGCGTCGGCTTCGACGACGGTAAGGGTGTGGTTGGCGATGGTGAAGAAGAGGTCGTCGTTGAGTGCAGCGTTGATCAAACGGAGGAGATAGGTCTTTCCTGGCTTCACCTTTAATTTGAATGTCTCTGAAAATTTACCACATTTTTTCCAGTAACAAATTTACCACAATTGATGTATATATAACAAAAGCAAACTAATTGGTGCTCAAAGAGTTTAAGAAAATTATATTATCTAGAGGAATTCAAATCTTTTTTTTTTCTTATAATACAATGCGATGAACTTGTTTGTTTGATGAATGAAATTGAACTATTTGTAGTTTGTATTGTCTTTGTATTATTTTCCTCTTAAAATATCTTCTATTAAATAGGTCAGAATTCATATATGTGTACCCTTTTGTGAACAATTGTACAATGGACCAGGAAGTCCATTGATTGTGTAGGCATCGGACACATTTGGGCCAGCTCCTGTCTGAAGAGCCTGGTTGATAACAGCTTCTGTATCCGCATTCCACCACTCACCTACATATTTTGTCATTGGTCATAAATATTTGCATTTGTCAAAACATAAATAAGTTAACTAACAAAACTCATATCTTTAGTATGAATTTTAGTTTTCTATATTATTTTTTCTTACATATTATAATATTTTTTGTTTTAACTTGCAGTTTCAATTATATTACAAAAGGCCTTATATAAAGTCAGGCGTTTATAAATTAAAAAAGAAAAGAAAAGAAAGAGATTGGTGATCAAGGTTCTTACCAAAAAGGATGGGAATTTCTTTGTGGGGTTTGACAAAAGGGTAGGATTCATTCTTCTTGGGGAGGATAATAAAAGGTCCATAAACAGTAGCTCTTAGCCATGAGATGTGAGCGTGCCACCAAAGAGTTCCTCTTTGCCCAACAATGGTGAAGTTGTACACATAGTTCTGACCAGTTTGAATTGGACATTGTGTTATATACGATGGCCCATCTGCCCATCCACTTTGTAGTTGTCGAATGCCATGCCTATATGTCAATTCATCACAAAGAAAGAAATACCAAACTAATTAACACATTTGTCAAAAGATCTTCTCTTTTTTTTTTTCCTTTTTTTTCTTTTTGTGGAAATGTCAAAAGATCTTTTTCTTTAAAGACAAGCTAAAGAATTATTACGTCATGTCAATGAGATTACATTCCATAAGAGATTATATATAAATTAATAGGATATGACAAGTTTTCCAATATTAAGTCACATACTTTTTTTGTAATATGTGGAGCCATTAATTTATTGATCAAAAGCATTTTGGGAATCAGGAGATTGGAAGTTGGAAGAGGAGTGACAGCTTTGAACTGTTCATGAGGGACCCAAATATGCTATACAAAAATTTGAGGTTTCTTTTTTGCTTTGTATATGAATTACAAGAAATGTTTTATAATTAAGTACTTTTCTCACATTACTATGTTGTTAGGCATTATATATTGGCTCCTAGGTTTATTCAACTTTTCCAAAATCATTTATTTATTTCATGATTAGAAACTCATAAGTAGTACTTTTGCAACGCTTTAATTGTAAGAAAAACTTTTGATCATAGATTAGATTAATTCACTTCAACATAGCAGCTACCTAGGAGAGTAGTGCAAGGTATTCATATATTAAGAAAAAGGATAGAAAATTAGGCCATGCTTGATATTGTTTTGAGAATTTTTGAAAATGTTTTTGCATGGTTTTTGAGGAAAAAATTTCAAAAACTTTCTCAACACAATTCCTAAAAAATTTTCATTTTTCAAAACAAAATCATTTTCATCTATTTTGAAAACATTACCATGAGGATCCTTAATTTAAAAAAAAAAAAAAAGTTTTTGACGTACCAATGGATAGTGATGTTGTTTGGAACGTGGTTGACAACCTTAACGAGAACCCTATCTCCCTCTCTAGCGATGATGCGAGGGCCTGGGAATTGTCCATTGACCGTCACAAGGCTCTTGCTGTGGCACAACCGGGTCACATTTTTCAACGTTATCTGCTCACATACACAAAACCATATTTCACAAACATGCAAATTTCATACTACCAAAACATGAAACAATTGCTAATAAGTGAGACACTTTACAACAACTTAAAACGTACGTCAAATTTATAGTGTCTGGTGACGCCTGCATGAGAAAAGGCCAAAAGAGAGCTGATCAGAACAAGGAAAAAAGCCACAATATGTGGCATTGATGAAGGAAGAGAAGCACCCATTTAGGGAATTATGTGTACTGTAGTACGGCACTGCTAAAATATAAGTGAAATATTATTTTTAAGAGAGAGAGATAGAGAGAGAGAAAATGGCAAAATTTTTCTTGAATTAGTGTGTCGTTTTGAATTTGAGGTTTGGAGTGGTGCTCCAACATAGCATCTTAGGAACGTTTATATAGAGAAGTTCTAGGAACGGACGTGCTTTTTTTTTTTTTTTTTTTGGTTGATTGATTAGGTGGCAAAATTTGATAAATTTTCGGGCTTGAGATAGAAGGGAATCACCTACTATATTCTTTATCGTATCCACTTCGTTGGCCCCATGTGTTTTACTGTAGAGTGTCATCAAAGTAATTGCCTTATGTCGTTTATCTTTAACTAATATATGCACCTTTAATATATGGACAGTTGCTCTAAATATATATTAGCCAAAGGATTATTATCACTTCTTTTCCAAAGTCATTTAATTTGTTGGAAAAAAATACACACACTTTTCTTTACTTATTACACCCGCAAATTGATTAAAGGGTTGAATATAACTTGAAAATGTGGAAATTATTTATCAATATATTTCCTCAAAATTAGTGGTGGCCTTAAAATATCGCTTGGCTAACGCCAAATTGCGTAATTATTATTAACGGAGGACAAATAATAATTCTAATATTGTAGCCATGCATTAAAAATTATTTATAGTGACAATGTAAATTTTTCTTTTTTTTTAGAATTAAGTGTCAAACATTTGTGGTTGCAAGCAAAGCTCAGCGGTAAAATCACATCCGAGTACTCCACCTAAAAGTAAAGAGTTTGAATCTCCTGTCTCAACTTCAAACCAAAAAAAAAAAAAGTGCCCAATATTCTGTTAAATATGATAAAATATAGATCAGTTAGGCAAATGGAAATTATGAAACCGTTAGCTTAGTGGAGAAGACTTGAGACAAATTAAGGGTTACCATCTTTCCGAGCAACCTTAGCTTATTCGTGCATGTTATGTATAGATCGTTCATTAGAAGTGCGACTTAATTAAGTCAATTTTACGTTGGTAATTATTATGTTTTTCATGAAAATGACTCACTGGGGTAGGCCTTATTAGTTGATGATATTGGCATCCCTCCCAACCATTTACAGAATGTTTTTTTTTTAGAATATTATCAATATTGCCAATCAAGAGAAGGACGTTTGACCCAATCACGACTATCTTCCAAGCAAAAAAACAAATCATGACGTTAAGTGCCAGAGATTGTCATTCTTCGTTGGGCAAATTTTTCCTCTAGAAATCAACCAAACTAATATTAACTAGGTTTTTGTGTGTGTGTGTGTGTGTGTGTGTGTGTGTGTGTGTATATATATAGATATAATTTTTTGTTTTTATTTGGAAGATGAACCAAGTTATATGGGGTAAGTTATAGAACATTCCGTTGTAATGTAACCGGAGAAACCTTAAATGGAAAGTCAACAGTCAACAAGCGATGAAACGTATTGGAATGTGCTCCTACGACAATTTTACTTAATAAAAATAATAATAAACTAGTTTAACTAACCGAGTTGTACATACATATATATATATATATATATATATGTGTGTGTGTGTGTGTGTGTGTGTATTAGCCATACCAAAATTTGTTGCTGCACCAACTACAGAACTTGTTGGGTACTCTACAATACTAGACCTCTAACCAACTTGTCGTTTCTTTATTCACGTTGTGAACGATGTTCAACATTTCTAGGCATGGATTTATAGATCAATCAAAACCTAGATTTTTTGGGTAACATGAGAGATCGAAAGATCATGCATAGCTGGAAATCCTTGTAAAGGGAGGTCGAATATTGATTAGTTAATTACTTGACTCGAACCAAAAACCTTTTCCAAATTCATGTTACTAGGGAGCATCCTGTTGTCCATTAATTTTTACATCCAAGTGACATTTACCACTTATTTTCAAGCACACATGATTTGCAAACCCACAATCCAAGATTGGAAAATGATTAATAAAATCGAATCTTTGTCTTAGGTACCGTTCAACGTTATTCTCATCTCATGTCAATAGCTAGATATTGTACTTTATCAACTAACTGTGTCAATTAATTCTCATTAGTCATCAATCATTAATAGACATTATATTATATTACACATATATAACTAATTAGAGGCTCCGCGATCAAGTGCATAGGAATGTTATATATATATATATATACATGTCTCCCCTTAATTTTTAAAATTTGAAAATTAGATACATCGGTAAGAAAAATTATAACCATGCCTCTACTAAATAATTAAAAAATATTATTTTGCCCGAAAGTTACAAAAAAATTATAATTGTGCTCCCGCTCAATAACAAAAATATATAACAATGTATCCAATGAATAAAGTATTCTTTATTTTTTACAGTGCTTTCACTGAATAAAATTTATAGTTCCATCACTATTCATAATTCCTCAACTGTAACGCCCCCTTTTCGGACATCACAGATGTTGTTACATTCATTCATTAAACCATTAATTGTAGCAAAACTATTATGTATTTGAATTCATATTTATAATCATAGTTTAGAAAAGCATTCCCAGGATCCGTACATACATATATATATATTTGTATTTTTATACAATTTACAAAAAATTCTAAATTACTTAATTATAACAATTCGCTTTTCCATAAACGTGCTGTAAATAGTTTGCTAATATCATTGAAAATTAAATTAACCTTTGAAAACAAAAATAAAATTCCTTGAACACATTTCGGCAGGCCGAACTCGAGACTTCGACAGGCCGAAGGTCATCCATCGGCAGGCCGCCCAAGGCTTTGCAAAATGAGGTTTTTAAAGTTAATAAGATCGGCAGGCCAAAACTTGGCATTCGGCAGGCCGATTAAAATTCTTCGGCAGTCCGACCAGTAGTGGTCGACAGACTGAACTGTAAAAAAAAAAAAAAAATTGTTTTAAAACAAGTTTTAAAGCTTCAAATGCGGAAGAAAATTTATAAAATAATAAAAATACATCAAACAAACATTCTTAAAATTTTAAAACATATCCTTAAAATTCAAAAATTATAAACATACTCGGAATCAAAAATCATGACTCATTTCATTTAAAATATCTTTCCTTGGTGTTCTTCCATTTGCAAACCATCTTCCTGAGCTCACACGCCCGTCAGTGTCCTCCGTCTACTCCAAAACTTTCTTACCCTTATCTGCAACATGATATAAAACTTGAATAAGCTAATGCTTAGTAAGTACATTGTAATTCTCACAACTTAAAAA